>JABXWE010009972.1:0-25323 GCA_014611495.1 Limonius californicus
CTACAATTTTTCTCCTATGTTTATCTCAATTAACTACATATTCATACAAATTCTACATGCCAGATTAATGTAGACTGTATTTATGTAGATTTACTTAAATGTATAATTTAATTTAATAAATAAACGCACGCAGATAAATTCAGAAAACGGATTTTTGCTTAAATCCGAATATTTTTAAAAACAATCCGGATAGCGGATTATTTAGGGTAAATCCGGATATCGGATTTTTCGGATATATCCGGATATCGGATTCTTCGGATAAATCCGGATAGCGGATTTTCCGGATGAATCCGGATAGTGAATTTATCGGATAACGGATTTGCAAGACGGATTTTATCCGGATAGTAAAAATCCGGCGGATTCCGGATTATTCGGATACCGGATAATTTAAAATCCAAAATCCGGATTTTAAAATGTAACCGATTTGACAGCACTACTAATTTTAACAAAGCTAATTCAAGCTACTTTGCATAAAATGAATTGTTTAATCACACATAAAGCGAATACGTGTTAAATGTTTGCTTCCGATCTAAGAATTTGGTGCTTCGTTTCTGTAAAACTTGACTTCCAGGTTTCAACACGGCTTGTTTTGTTGATCTTCATCTTTAGGAAAGCATAGAGGATACTTTTCAACCATAGCTGTGCATTCTTGAGCTGTAATTTCACAAAAATTAGTAAAAACGTAATGGTTTTGACAGCTAATTATAATAATGCGGATTTGTTAATTTAATACTCTTCTTTATAGAAAAATATATTTGTAATAATGTTCTTACGTATGTAAAGGAAGGTTTGTGTTAATTTTGATTAACTAAAATGTTTATAATAATTTATTTATAATTGATTGAAAATTTTAGTTGTCAACTTTCTTATGCTGTATTGGAAATAGGTCGTGTATCAGTATTTGAGGCATTTTGCAAGGAACATTTTGGTGTTTTCCTTTTTTGTGTAACTTTAATTATAAGAAAGTTATTGTAGTTTATAGGAATTTGTAATTATTTTAGTTAATTTAGATATGCAATTTGATTGGTGGAATCCTTTAGGGTTTTCATAAAAAACTGAAAGTTTTGCTCCGTATCATAGCAACGGAAAAAAAATTGTGAAAATCTTTTGTTGAAATACAAGTTAGTTGCATTTTATCCGTTGAAGTGGAAGCACGTCTTCCTGCAGCTCACTTTTATTATAATTTATATTCTAGTTTGTGTATTTAATAGTGCTGTCAAATCCGTTATATTTTAAAATCCGGATTTCGGATTTTAAATTATCCGGTATCCGAATAATCCGGAATCCGCCGGATTTTTACTATCCGGATATATCCGAATAATCCGATATCCGGATTTACCCTAAATAAGCCGCTATCAGGATTTTTTTAAAAATCCGAAATCCGGATCTCTGTGAGAAATCCGAATCTCTGTGAGAAATCCGAAATCCGGATCGCTGTGTAAAATCCGAAATCCGGATTGCTATGAGAAATCCGAAATCCGGATCTAAACCTAAAATCCGAAATCCGGATAAATCCGTATAAATCCGAATACCGGATTTTTAGCTTTCACATAATCCGGATCATGGCATAAAAAAATCCGGATATCCGAAAATCCGAATCCGGTTGCCAGCTCTAGTATTTAAGTGAATAAATGTTTGTTTCTCGTTTATCTTCGATATAAAGTGGTGTTTCCCTCTACGAATGTGAAATTTCAAAAAATTATCGAGGAAATAACGTTTTTTGGGAAAAATTGAAGGTTGGCGTGAGTTGATCCTCACTTGTTTGAGAAGCAGCGTCATTATTTAGTGTGGTGTTTTAATTTGACAAGTACAAATTTAAGCGTCAACGAAAAACAATTAAATGTCATTATTCTGCAAGAAATAATGAAATAAATATTTTTTATTACAACCAGTAAGGACAAAACAAGGAATTTTGTTGAAATAAAAAGGGCTATAAAATAAAAGGAAGTTCGTCGAAATATAAAAGTGCTATAATAAATTAACTAACTAATAAAATATCTAATTGAAAACAATTTGTCAGGTTAGATGTTGGATTTGTTTGTACCTATTCAAGAGACAATTACTGCTATTTTAAAATTTGGAAAGCGCTTACCTGTGTAACTGATTGCTGATTCCTGTGTTTGGATATCACCAACTGCAGTTATCAACATTTATTTATGAAAATGCCACGGACAATGCATCGTTAGCTTAACGTAATCCGAGCACACGTAAGAAGAAAAGGTACCATGAGAATCCCGACACGAATCATTGGAAATCAAGTACGAGTAGAGTACAATAAAGAATAGAAGAACTGAGAAATAAATTCTCATAGATGTTTATTGTAAATAATATGGGGTGACAAATTAAATTTATATGTTTTTAAAAAGGGAAAGCACAGATAATTGTGATTTAACTTTGATAATTGAAACGGTAATTTGATTTTCCCTATGTTTTCTTTTGTTGTACTTGTTTGTTGCCAGCTAGAAAAGTTATACAGAACGACCAATCGTAGCAGCATCCCTGAGATCAACTAAAAAGGTTTGTGAGAATATTTGACTTGTGTTGGTTAAACAATTTATAAATTTGTGTATTTAGATTTAATATCCATTTAGGAAAGGATATCTTGTTTGAGAGTTTAATTTTGTAATTTGGCGCCCAGCATAGTAAGTTTAACCAGGCACAATTTCATTTACTGTATTATAATTCGATTTGCTGTATAAAAACAGTTATTTATCTTGGTTGAAAACCCCAAAGTATAATTATAGTAGGGGGTTACTCACGCCTGAATAAATTTGTTTTTATTTTATTTTATTCCATGCCATTCTTCCCTTTACTGGTAATAAATGACTTTGCAATTTCACAGGTTTACTTCGGTTCAAAATAATAGGAAGAAGTTACAACTATAAAATATTACAATTTGAGACTTTCTGCGAGCGGAGAAGCAAAGAACAACTAGAACTAAAGTATAAATTTCAACAAAAAATAATCTAGATATGGATTACCAATCAAAAGACACAAATTTTTAAAACAAAAACGTCGCAAATATACAGATTTAATTAATTTCCCCTAAAGATTTCTTAAAACTATTTGATTTTGGAATTCAACAAATATTTTCCTATTCAATGATGTAGGATAACCCATAAGTCGGCCAATGTCAAATACACATTTAAAACTCCTTTTATGCACAAAATTACATCTTACAATATTTTCTGCAAGTTTTATTAATAATTTTAAACCTCACAAGGTGCGCGCTAGTAAAAAAAAGTTTTTATAGATTCACCTAACATTTTCAGTATTTCACGTAAATATACACTTTTAGATCCTAAATCATATACATCTCCTACAAATCTGTATGAAAACTCTACTCTACTCCATAGGGTATTTCATCTTTTGACTTAAATTAAATTAAGATTCTAGCTACATTTACATCCATTTTGAGAGTTTTCCTATGCAACTGAATGTGATTAACTAATTTTTTCATATTTGTAGTTGACGTACAAAACCATAATGGAAGCAATCTAAACTTGCTCCTTACTACAAACATGGATATTTGCTCATTAATATACGTACAAGATCGGGGATCGGTTTTACAAATTTCCATCGTAAGCCTGTATATCCTTACATGTTGCACATACTATAGCGGTTGGAAAGATACGACTGGAATATTTGATAGCATTGGTGGGGGAATAGGTTCTTTAACTTTAGCAATAGTCCTCGATGCCACAGTCGGTCGAAAGTCTAGCTCACGTCTAAAAACGCTTTTGTACAATAGATTTTTGATTAGAGTGCCGTGCGGATTATGTTTGTTAGTCGATGGCACTGCTGTATTGTGGAGTGTTGACGAAAACCAAACCAATGGTTTGGCGTCCATTCGCCTTGCAGAGAGTTCTCGTTGATCCTTTTTAAGAGCAAGTTTTCCAGTAGCTTTGCAATTATGGGGAGCAGACTGATGGGACGGTAGGATTTTATTTCATTGGGAGGGTTGCCAAGCTTAGGAATGAGGATAATTTGGGCAAATTTTAGTTGCAGTGACCAATATGTCAGACGGAGTATACTGTTAAAGAGAATTTGGATGAATTGAAATCCTTTTTCTGGCAGTTGTTTTACCACAGTTGAGATCGTATCCTGATGATTTCCTATTGTTTAGTAATTTCACTTCATCTGATATTTTTTTGATGGTAATGTTTCGTATAGGTGGAAACATCTGCAATAGAGTCTGTAGGTTCTGTTCAATTTCTTGGTCGATTTCCTCGGAGTTTGGCGTAAATACTCTTGCTAGATGTTCTGCGAATGCCGGCGCTTTTTGCTTCTCCGATCTTTCCCATTTGCCCGCTTGGTCTTTCAAAGGCGGCATTATACTTTTGGTTGCTTAAGTCCTTTGGTGGCCTTCCAAATTGAATGGTCATCAGCAGAGAGGCCGGTTACGTAAGTTTGAAAAGTTTCGTTTCGGATTTCTTTTGGTCTTCTTCTTAATTTATTGTTTAGCTGGTTACACCTTCTTCTGTCTTCAATGTTGCGACTCCATTGCCATCTAGCTCTTGCGCATCTTTTTTCTCGCAGTAGTTAAATAACTTCATAAGGGATGTTTGGTGAATTTATTTTGATTTTACTAGGTTTTGGTGTAGCATGCCACCCACTTCTGGTATTGTTGTTATTAAATGATGAGTCGCGGTTTCCAAATCCTCTGGTGATTTTAATCTCAAGTTTGTGTTTAGATGTTCGTTAATATGCTCTTTGAAGATTTCCCAGTTTGTTCTGTTGCTAAGGGTGGGCTTAAGTTCTTTATATATTACAGTCGCACTTATAGGTAGTAGTTATTACCGGGGTGTGGTCGGATGAGAGATCGTAGTTGACAGCATCCATATAATTCAATGCAAGGCCCTTGACAATGAATAGGTAAGGAATTTTGCTGGGGTCCGTTGGCCAGTACGTTGGGCTGCCTGTGGAAAGGATGTTGTAGCTATTAGTTGTTATGAGGTTATATAGTTCTCTTCCTTTTGTTGTCAAACGCGAGTCCCAATGGGTGTGCTTAGCATTGAAGTCTCCGCCCATTATAAATCTTGGTCCCAAGGTGTCGAAGAAAGGTTGTAGCATTTGTTTCGTAATGTTATGTCTAGGTGGACAATCAATGGCTGAAATATTTAGTGGCACTGGAAGTTTTTGAACTTGAATTGTTGCAGCTTGCAGATAGTCCGTTTTGTATGGCTGCAGTTTGTGATGCGATAGTGATTTTCGAATTATTATTGCCGCTCCTTCATGGGAGGAAATAGAATATTGAGGTATGTTTATGTATGTTCTTTCTGTATAATGCGTCTCTGATATTAGCATGCTGTCTATGTTATTCATATGCAAAAATATTTCGACTTCTAGTTTTCTCTGTTGTAGGCCATCGGCGTTCCACAGTGCAATTCGCAGAAATTGGGCCATTATGAATTACTTTGTTGATGACAGTAGTCAGCATGTTTAAAATCACACTGTTTTGTTGTATCAGTTGGTTAAACATGCTTTTAAACTCATTGAGAAATTAACTAAAACTTAACTCTTGCCTGGCGCGGGTAATAAATTGACTGGATTTGTATAAACCGACTGGCTGAGAGGAAATTGGGGATTTTGTTGTCTCCGTAGGGGGGAAAATTTCGTTCTGTGAAGGCTGGAGGTTCTACAGTGTGTGGTTGTTTGTTTGGTTGATATTTTCTCTGCAGTTCTTGGTAGACTGTGCATCCTTTATAGTTCGCTGGATGTGGTTCTCCGCAGAGTGCACATGTAGCTTGTGTTTCTCTTGTTTTCTTGTAGGTTTTAGTGTCATGCTGACCGCCGTATTTGAGGCATGCAAATGGTCTGTTGCAGTAGGCTTTAGTATGGTTGTAATTGTGACACCTAGTGCACTGCACGATGTCTTTGTTTGTCCTTGGGGGTTCAAATAACACATTTTTGCTCTGTAATTGACGGATTTCATAAAATTCCTTGTTGTTAGGAGCCGGTTATAGATCTGTGAAGAATGTGGGTAATGGGTTGTTGGTTTGTTTCTGCTTTATATTCATTACATTTCGTACTTAGTGTCCTAATTCTCGAAGACCTTTTTTAATTTCTGTTGTTGGCGTACTATGCTGCAGATGTTTCAATACTACTCTGTACTCTCGGCTCTTGGCCTATATACAGAAGAAGAAGAAGACTCTCGGTCTTCTTTCATTTGGTGTGTATGATAAATAATATTGTTCTCCTGCATGTGCTTAATTAGTTTTCGGTATGTTTCAAGATTTTTTGTGTTTATTTTCACTACATTGTTTAACAGGCTTTTAGTTGAATATTGTACTTCTTCGGCAACTGCCAATAGACGATGGTGAAGCAAAGATCTAACACCTGTTAGTTTTTGGACGAGTTTCTGTCAGTTGTCATGGAGCAACTGCTGAATATAAAATTTTGGTGTAAATTAAGGAAAACTAACAAATACATATGAAATGTTGGAAACGATGTAAGATGATAACACCCTAAATCGTACTAGTATGTTTAAATATTTTAAATATTTCATAGAGGGACTTTCAAGATGATGCAACAACCAAGAGTCCATCGGTCTATCGAAAAGCAGCATCGCTGTAAGAAGTTCGTGAATTTGTGGCAAAAGATCGAATGATTGAGGATAAATAGAAAATCTATAGGAAGACTATTAGGGAACATTTACATTACGACTTAGAAAACAACGAGGGTCTGTATTCGTCCCGCTCAGTCGTATGGATGAAAAAAACTTAAAGAGTTACACAATGCGCAGACTTGTCGCAACGTCAATGATGATAAGTCATGAGTCCCTCAATAGCCTTCTGATCCATAGTATGCAAAGAAGTGGAAAAGCATTACCAAAGCCCAAGAAGTTTCGTTTGCAAAAATTCAGACTCAAGACCATGCTGATTACGTCTTTCAATAAACAGTGTGTGATCAGTAAATAGTACTGTAAATAATGCATTCTACATTTAAGTGATGAAAAGTATATTTCTGCGCATTTCTCATGTGCGACCGCAATTTCTATGACATGCTGTATATGATACACCTGCCCATTCTGCACTAAACTAACTCATTTCTTAAGAAACACAGGGTTGCCAAAATAAACCACCTACACTTTTCACCCGATTTGACACTACCAGACGTTTTCCTCTTTCCTAAAGTTGAAAACTGTTCCTAAAACGAAACGGTTTCAGAACGTAGAAGATACTAAGATAAATGTAACCGCCAAATTGAAAACAGTTTCCGCGGACTTACATGCTTATCTACTTTGAATAAATGTCAAGTAATAGTAAATTATAATTCCAAAAGCTCTAAATTAAATACAGATGCAAGAGCTTTTTTACTTTAATTAAACAGAATATCTCGTATTATAGGAAAATTACATAGCTAAAAATAACCTACGTTCACACAAGTTTAAGCATTCCGGTGGCCACTAAAAGTATTTATTTTACCCCAGACACGGCCTAAAAAGCATAATAGGTATTAAAAAATCAGGATTGATGGAATTTTGCTTTCTGTTTAAATTAGGGAGGCATTAAAAGGCAAGCAGTAGTCCAAAAATACGAATTATCAAGTATAAAGTTGTTAGTTAATGCTAATGTAAGTACTAATTATTACACCTTTGTAATATTTTATAAATATAAAAGCTTTTAGGATCTATGCTAATGGGGTCTTTACCTTTCATATTGAATGCATACTGTTCCTAACGTTAAGTTGTATATGCTAAAGGTCGTCTCTATTTCAGTAAAAATTTAAAAATATTCCAGATGAAAAATGGAAAATTCCCAATAATACGCAAAAAAGATTAACAATTTAGAGTTTAACTGCATAGTTAATAATTTAATACTGTTCGATGATGACAATATGTGATCTTTCATAACAATGGTGTCCTGACAATATTTCCTATGTAAAAAACTGTCATTTTATAGGAAACACAAAAAACTGGATAAGTTTTGTTTTTTTACACTAATCTTGCCAGTAGGGTCTAAAACATTTTTGTTTTTAGTAATACATCTTTTAATATAAACGTCACTTTTTTTTGTTAGTGGCCACCAAAAAAACGTATTCGAGATATTGATATTTAGTTTATTGTAGATCGGTGGTTTTGCATTTTTAAGTGAATTGTCTCAGCGTTACACAAGGAAGATTTGAGTCAGATAAGTGAAATTATAAACACAATTATTAGGTAAAAAATTGTCATTTTATTTTATTTTCTTATACGGCATCAATTTTTGGAAGATATCTACGTCATGTCACACAGAAAATCTAATACTGAATTTGCAAGAATGTTATTTCTATTTTGGTAGATGCAGCCATCGGAGAATAATACAATGGGTAACTTTTGACTGACACAGAATTTTTGTAGATGCTCTAGTATAATAGAAGTAAAAGTAGAATCTTGAGCTTCTGAGCCTACTTTCGTTAACCAATAACAAACCACTTCATGAAAATCCAAATAGTATAAGGTCACATTGCAGCAACATTGTTATGGGTAAATTTTCTGCTAGCTATCCTCGATTCTTGGGTGTTTCATGGGTTGCACATGGTTTCTTTAAGAGCGTGAATTTCGGCCTTGTGTTTAGTTTTTTTAGTTCCTGCTTCAATTTGGGGATTCTTGGGATTTTTGGGGAAATGTGGGTGTAAGAAGACTTCCTTTGGGCCTTGGTTGTGAGAGGTTGTGCCTTTGGTTGCTAGTGTGGAGAAGATGATCCGACATTTTGAATTTCAAGTTTCTTGTGACATCTTTACCTACAAGCAGAATTCATTATTTTTGCGTGCTATTTGTTGCAGTTTTACGATTTCTGCACTGAATCTTATCAGGATTAATTCAACGCTGCTACCAAATTATTTTTACATGCCGCATACCGTTTGGACCTCTAGTAAAAACAGTTTTTCCTCTAGCGCTTACTATTCGTGCGCTTTGAGCGTCTTCGTATACGTGTATGTGTGAAGTTTAACACGATTAGTCTCGTGTCATCTTCGAGCTCCGTGGAACTACTGCCCTTATCCGTGCTGCTGCAAAATTTACGACGAGAGACCTTCTGCAACATTTAGTATATCTGAGATGCATTCGGAAGCTGCTACATGCCGCAACCTTCAGAACGAATGCCTAATTCCCGTAACCATTTAAAAAAAAGGTTTGCTCGTTCCATTTTTTTGTGGGATCCACGTGTATCTTACGTCTCGCAGTCTTAATACCAACACGTTCAGCTCGTGAGTGTATTTCCAACCTCGATCGTGCCTAACTTTCGCTTCAAATTGAAACAAATATCCATCTGCACCAGCCAAGCACCACAATTTGAAACCAAAGCGTACGGGTTTATTCTTTATAAACATTTTTGCAGAATGTCTACCGAAATATGGTACCATTTCTTCGTCAATAGAGATATTATGCGCAAAAATTGCAAATTGTAAATATCTTATGTTCATCTTGTTGAAAATTGGTCGTAATTTGGCAAATTTGTCATTCGTATCTAAGTCTGAATTATCAGACAAATAGATATTTCTTTTAATTGCCTCAAATTCATTTCGTGACATGCAGTTTCGTACAATGTCCAAGCCTTTGTCTGCATCAAGACTTCAATACATTCGTTGTTTTGGTAATCGATGATATTCAGAAAGAACAAGAATTGCAAGAAACTTTCGTAAATCAGTGGATGTCACAATAAAGTCGTGTCTATTATTGTCCTGTGCATATTTGTTAGAAAACTTCAGGATGTCTTCCAAAATTTCATCCGTAAAGTACAAAAAGAAAAGTTCAGGTGGTGATAAAGATCCAACTTTTTCTTGAATGTTCTTAACGTAAACATCTTCGTTGTTGAAAGACACGTTACTGTAAGTCGGTTCAGTCTTCTCCCACTTAACATCCTCTTTGGTATTTTTCAGGAATTTCCTTATCTTAGTTGTATGAGGTTTTTCTGCGTTTGAAGCATGTGAACTATGGCAATGTATCTCGAAAGAACCAGCTACATCTACAGGTGAGTTCCGCTCATCAACCATAATGTTATCGTCAATGTTTTCTTCGTCTACTACGACAATTCCTCGCGGCCAATTTAGCGAACGACAATTCATCGCCGACAGTTCCGCGCCGAACAATATCTCGCACGGACAATACCTCGCGCGCGACAATTTAGCGCCTAGATATGTTTTAAGGTATGATATTAAAAAAAGTCTCATTTCGTACTTTATGCTTTATTGAATATAATGGTCAATTTGTTACGGGACAAACGAGCTTTTTCGTCGACCTGCAACAGGATAGATGGAAAAAGGCCTACAGCTTAGCTCAGAGGAATAGGGGGTATTCACGGAAATCGCTTACGGGAGGAAATCTTCCTAGTTATGTACAGAGTGGGTCAAAATTAGTGGGCGCCACCTTCCAAATGCAGCTGATTGTAGGTCCTCGTGGAAGGCCGAGAGGCCAGCAGCTTACGGGAATCGGACTCACCTTTATTGTGCCTCCTCCTATATACAGGGTGTCTCAGAAAGAATGGGCCAGCGTTTAGTCATAGATTCTTTAGGTAAAAATAAACCGATTAAACCTAATATACCTTAGGCAGAAAGTCCTTCCTTAAGAAGTTATAGCGTCTTAAAGTTCAAGTTTTTATTTTTTATTTTTATTTTATTTTCCACAAATCTAAAGATATTTGTTTGAAATTTGGTACACATACTTACCATTATGCAATACAGTGATGGAATTATTTTCATTAACCAGACTTGACCGTAAGAGGCACTTAACCTACCACTGAAATTTTATTTTAGCTATAACTTTGTTATTAGTAGAAAGTTTTAAAATTTTATTTTATTTTCTGAAAGAGAATTAAAAAATACAAAAATAAGGTACTCTTAGTTTATACGCGTAAAAGCAACCGTTTGCCTTAAAATGCTTGTCCCAGGTTTTGGGTTGTTGTGTCGACGTGGGTAGTGCTTGTGACCTACATTAAAGAACAATGCTAAGTCAATTAAATACTTTGGTGTTATAGAAATAGTATTTTTAATTTCTGTTTTGTGTTTACGAAAATTCCTGGACATTCGTTATGTCGACGCATTTTCGTAAACAAAATAGATACTAAAAATACTATTTTTATAACACCAAAGTATTTAATTGACTTAGCATTGTTCTTTACTGTAGGTCACAAGCACTACCCATTGTTTCTGCGATCATGGCTACCTGATAATTGCACGTCCTAACGACAACCCAAAACCTGGGACAAGCATTTTAAGGCAAACGGTTGCTTTTATGCGTATGAACTAAGAGTACCTTTTTTTTGTACTTTCTAATTCTCTTTCAGAAAATAGCATAAAATTTTAAAATATTCTACTAATAACAAAGTTAGAGTTAAAATAAAATTTCAGTGGTAGGTTAAGTGCCTCTTACCGTCAAGTCTGGTTAATGAAAATAATTCTGTCACTGTATTGCATAATGGTAAGTATGTGTAGATTTGTGGAAATTACAATAAAAAGAAAAAATAAAAAATTGAATTTTAAGGCCCTATAACTTCTTAAGGAAGGACTTTCGGCCTAAGGTATATTAGGTTTAATCGGTTTATTTTTACCTAAAGAATCTATTACTAAACGCTGGCCCATTTTTTCTGAGACACCCTGTATATGAAGCTTGCAAAATTCATGCACAAGGAAATACAAATACCAAATATGAAAAGATGTACTGAATTTTTAAAACACATACATATAATGAAATTATTGGCAATTCAAAATAATGACAACAAATGGTAATGTTTTACTCAATACAACAATCGGTTAATTAAACGTTCGATTAAGGGGGAACTCGCCGCCCATGTCTTACGGTATTTACGATATTTCAACAAATCTACGTATAAAGAAAGGGTTCAATCCCTTGACTTTTGCAAGTTTACGCGAAAAAGGTTCTTTTTTTCACAACACAGAGAAAAACTTGTTCTTTACCTTGGCTATGGAGTAACGAGACAGGCACAATTTCGAGGTGTTAAACAGATGCAGGTACAGTTTGGGGTTGTTCCCCGGTCCCGAAAGAAAAGAAGAGTAGACGACTTCAGAAAACTTTGGGACGAAACATCCGTTGGTACGTCCCTGGGAAGTTAGTTTACCTCTACTTCCACGGGATCAAACTAGTGAACCAATAAAGCACAACTTCCACGGGGTCAATCCGCTTGTATCCGAATAAATCGACAGTACAATTCCACTTAATTGCTCTAGATTAGGGCTAACACTGCTAAATATATATTCAAATCCGACTTTGTCGAGGTTTTCTTTCTGCCTAAACAAAAACTACGATACGATAGGTTCGATATAGCAGAGCAGCCGCGAAAGGACCTGTTATCAGAAAAAACGTCGTTCCGACCCAAGAGTCTAGTGCCTACTTTTGTACTCCCGTACGGGGACCAGATCGATTCAAGATATAAAACTGACTAATGAACCCACGCGCCTCAAACCTGCATTACCCCCAAAATATTGCAACATAATTCGAAATATGGCGCAAATGTTCTAGAATAATTCGGCAGGTAAATTCTCAGAAGCGTTCAGGCTCAAGCACGAACAAGGCAATATTCGGCCATTTACGCCTACAAAGGGAACTGTTAATACAACTCAATCTTTAAAAATAAAATAGCGAAACAGTAACTAACATAGAACTGCAATTAAAATAACGTTTTCAATTCTTATGGAGCGGCAATCAAATTACGAAATTAATTCATATAGCATGGCAAGTTTTAAAAGAACATAACAAATTACATTAAGCAATATTTTGGTATTACGAAAATATATAAAAACGGTGCATAGGTATACGTAATGAAAAACTATCATAATCAATCATAACTATTATTACAGCAGATAAATTTTGATCACAACATATTAATGTTTTAAGTTGGCAGATTAAAATTATGCGTTAGCAGGAACGACTTGTTCTGTTGCCCGTACTCGCTGAATCGTTTTTATTTTATGGCAGAAAATTGTGGTAGTTTGCCAGCAGCAGCAACGGATACATCTTCAGAAATGGGTACTATCACCATTTGCGTACTTGGTTCAATTTGTTTTGCCATGGTCTTCCTTCTTGTAATAGCTTTTCGGGATTCAATTTAAATTCTCCAAACCTATTAGGGGTCCTCATTGCGGAATGTATAATACTAATTACAAAGCAATATAAGCACTTTCTCTCTAATGACCCGAACTTAACTTTAATGTAGTTAAATGCAAGAAAAATATCTTAAAGTATTTATGTCTAAAATATTTACCGAAATTATCACATGCGAGGAATTGTCTCAAGCAAGGAATTGTCTCAAGCGAGGAATTATAGCACGTGTGGAATTGTCCCGCTCGGAATCGTACGCGACAAATTGTCGCGCGCTAAATTGTCGGCGGGGAATTGTCGGGATAGCCATTTGAAAAATTCCAATTTTAATAATAATAAGTAACTACTATTTTTATCTTGCTCTATGACATAGAATAGAATGTTACTAATTAATTTATATGGCAATAATACATCAAAACCTCCTTACAGTACCTAAAATAAAATCAAAATTATAATGACGCGTTGGCGCACGCTTGGACGTTAATGAGTGAAATACCTTGTGCTGCATCTTCACCAAAAGTTAACCTGGAGCACACACATTAAAACCAAACAAAAACAGATAGATCTTAAAACTAAACAAATGAACTGGCTAACAGGGAGGCGATTTTAACTTTCCCTAGCGAATAAACTACTGCTACACAAAACCATTTTAAAACCCATTTGGACATACGGGATCCAACGAATGGAACTCTCCACAGTGATCTGAGGATTCCATATGTAGCCAACGAGATACAGAGGATTGCAAGTGTGTACACGAACAACTTGGCTGGGCATGGAAATCACCTTATAAAACAAGTTTCCAACCAACCTACCGTCACCAAAAGATTAGAAAGACAATGGCCACAAGACCTACAGTTATAACTCACCCAGGACTATTGCGAAGTTTACGGGGAGGAAGGCGCTAGCCAAACCCCCCCCCCCCCATTTTATGTAAAACCACATAACATTTACTTACGAGGTCGGACAAATATGAAACGATATTGGCACTACTGCGGACGCTATAAGAAACTGACTGTTTCCAAATCATATCGAAATTGTAGCTGGAACTTTCGTCTACACATAGCTAAAACGGCATCCTGTCAGAACTTGCGTGGTAGGCTGTGCATGCGAATGAACAAGTTAGTGCAGCTGTCAATGTGACACAAGTCAAACATGGAGCAGAGAGCGAACATTAAGTTTTGTTTCAAATTGGGGAAAACGGCCACGGAGACATTCGAGATGTTGAAAACTGTGTACGGCGATGAGGCCATGTCTCGTACTCGCGTTTTCGAGTGGTTTGCCATATTTCGTGAAGGTCGGCAGGACCTTTATGATGATCAGAAACCGGGTCGTCCGATCACAACGAGAAACCCCATAACGATCGAAAAAGTCCGACAACTTGTGGCGGCTGATCGACGACTGACACTGAGAATGATGGAGCGGGAGCTGAGTATTAGCCGTGAAACCATTAGAACTATTTTGGAGAAGAATTTGAAGAAAAGGAAGGTCTGTGCCAAATTTGTCCCGCACAATTTGACCGCTGAGCAAAAAGCGCATCGAGTGGACACCTCCCGCGACTTCATTGCAACAGCCCAACAGTACACAAATTTTCTGGATTAAATTGTTACTGGTGGCGAGTTATGGTGCTTCCAGCACCATCCAGAAAGCAAGAGACAAAGCATGGAATGGCGATCGAAGACGTCTCCCAGGCCAAAGAAATTCCGTTTCCAAAAATCGAAAGTGAAGACCAGGCTGATCACTTTCTTCGACAGTCAAGGCATCATTCACAAAGAATTTGTGCCACCGGGTGTCACCGTCACTAGCCTGTACTTCAAGGGTGTCATGACGCGTTTAGTAAAACGCATTCGACATGTGCGACCGCAATTGACAGCCTCCGGCAAGTGGCACCTTTTACACGACAATGCCCCTGTGCATTTTGCCTTGATTGTGAAGACACTTTTGGCGACAAGAAATGTCCCAGTTTTAGAACATCCTCCCTATTCGCCCGATCTGTCTTCAGCGGACTTCATGCTGTTTTCTCAGCTGAAATTGACCCTCAAGGGAAGGGGCTTTGACGACATGGAAGACATTCAAGGGAATGTTACCGCCGAACTAAACGCACTTCCTCGCGACAAGTTTAAACAGGCTTTCCGCGACTTCCATCGTCGATGTCAACGGTGCGTAGAAGTGCGTAGAAGAGAGAGATTACTTCGAAGGACGCTAGAGGTATTTTCACCTATGGCTACCTCACATGCTTTGTATTTGATCAATCCCGTTATATATTTGTCCGACCTCGTATTACCCATATCACGAGTAGATTGTAAATAGGCAATATTCATTTAAAAAAAATGATGACAAACAAAAAAAATTGAAAAGTTGTTACATTGTGTTATAGTTATTAAGAGCACCGCTGGCTATATATTGTATAAACACATTAGCAACGATTAAACAAATAATTAGATACATTATAGCAAGAACAATTGTTCGAGAAAATAGTCAAACATTGCAATAATGTACTTTGTAACTGTAACTAGCATTGCGATTAAAATATGTAAGGTTACACGTAACTCATGCTTCATTTTGAAGGAACAGAACAGCTGCAGCGTATGAACACTCTTAATCATGATAATTTGAATCCTGTCAGCTACAGATTTTCTCAGCAAGCAAACCTGCAATTTGATTTGCTGCACCCACGCCAACAACTCTTGGAATGATACAAAACTTTAGAGAAACTTAAATTAAAAATAGAGGAACATTGAGAATCGATTACATTACGTTATACAAACTTATTAAATATTTAAATGACTAAAATTTTCTTAAAATGTAAATATGAAGACACTTTAAACAAATTTTCAAAACTATCGGTTGTTTGCAAGGCTGGAGATTCTAATATATTCGAGTATTAGCTAAAAAGTCAGCGAAGCACTTAACCGTTTAAAAACACACCCGTCATACGCAGAGGATCCACGTTTTCCGGCGCAGTTACCGTACTCCCGGCGCAAGAAATCGTTTTCCGGGGTGCTGACTGTCCCATCTTAATGAGAACAGCTCAACATTGCCCGGGCACTCAAAGAAATAAATTTAATATTTTGCCACTTCATTACGAATCTGGTTTTAGAAGTTTTACGAAATTAAACTTGAGGCGGCTCAACTTTTGCTCCTCCGAACTTTATTTATATTAAAGGAGTGAATGGTTGTTTGAAGATTTAAAATGAAATTAATAGATTTTAATAAAGGTCTCGCTGTAAAGTTAATTACAGCAGCCAGGAAAAAGATGTCATACATACAGGGTGATTCACAACTCCAATTCTCAAATTAAAATAAGAAAACAGAGGCTATGTACAAAATTATGTTCTAAGCGGCTTAACTTCGAAGATACAAACAAAAAATAATGTATTATAATTATTTCCAAAATAGGATGACTACTGAATAGTTTATCGCTTAACAGTACACTCAGATAGATATTTAATGTTTAACTCTCCGAAAACTCGTTAACGTAAACTTAAAGTGATATGTCTTCTTATTGTTAGGTATAACGTAGTAAGGAACACAAGATGTAATAACTTGTACTCGAATGTATACACTAACAAGGTGAACAATTTAAGGAAATACATAATAGGTACTAACTAACCCTTTAAAGTTTCAAATCTTTTTCCCTATTATAATGTAATGCAGGGTTATTTAGCTACGATAATGCACCTTCTTCTTCGAGTGCTTTATCTCTTACGAGACGTAGCGATCTTCTCTCATTTGCGTGTATTGCGTGTTTAAGGTACCACAGACATAGAGGACCTACAGCTTAACGTGAGCTCCGAACCGCGGGAAGTGTAAACACTTCTACTCCAAAGAAGATATACTAGGCAGAATACCTCGCTGGTTATCCATTGCCATGCGAGGGAGAACGATGTTCCGGTACTGCGAATTGAACCCAGAAACTTCGACGTAGAAGTCTAACGCGCCAACCTCTAGGCCAGGGCCGCCTCAATGTGCCTACATATATGTTTTTATGCAACCCATTTTACAAGACACAGTTCACCTTAAATGTAATATGAAATTTTTATACAGGAAGAGACTTAGAACCTCACATCTGTTTAAGTGAAAATATTTCTTAAAATATTGGTATTTGTTTGTTCTTAAGTGGCATACGAATTCAAATGTACTGTAATGTTACGGACCCTTGTGTGGTGTTGATCTTTTATTCGTCATGATCGTTTTAGGTTCGGATCTAGAGTGGTGAGCTAAATACGTGAAATAAAACACCAGAGACGTTTAATACTTTTATTAACGCCAATATTAGTTGCAGACAGTGCAATTTAACTACCTCCGGTATTCACCTGTTCAGGCTAGGAAATTGCAGAAAACCTTAGCCGAAGTAGTGCGACGTGATTTCAGGTATATCGATTTCCTTCGGAAATTTAACCTATTTGCTCAGTAAAACAAAATGCTAAAGATGCAGTTATAGGCCGGTGTACAGAGTGGTTTTCTGAAGGAAGGTGAATTATTAAGGGACTGAAAACAGCTGCCGAGATACCCCAAAGCGCAATCGTCAAGGGATGCCGTAGCTGCCGAAATACCTCAAAGCACAATTGTCAAGGGATGTCGTAGCTGCCGAGATACCTCAAAGCGCCCGCAGGTGAAGGGTTAAGGGAACTTGACGCTGCAGCGGAGATACCTCAAAGCGCTGGCAGGTGAAGGGTTAAGGGAACTTGTAAATGAACTGTGCTTCTTGATGTTTAGATCAAGAATCTTCTCATAACAACTTACTTCTGCTTTTATAGGCCAAAAGTGGGTGCGCGATCGTGAGAACCCACTGCACGTGTACCCCATTTTCAGGAACAACACGCATTTTATGGCCGCATAAATCCAGAACTAATAATTTTCGTGAAAATAAGTTAATTGTCTGTTAAAAATCTGAAGGACCAAACTAAATAAATAACTCCCCTAATTTAGTGTTTAGTTAACACGTCTATGTATTGAATGTCACCCAAGAGGGTATTCAACAAAAAAGTAATAATTTAGAAATGTTATGGCCTAAACAAAACCAAACCTTTAGGACAGTAATAGACCGCGCTACAGACAACGGTCATTGCCAATCTTATGTACTTGAAATCAACTAATTCGAAGTCATATTGTTAACCTATTTACCTGCAATAAATAGCTGAAATAAAACGCTGAAAAGTAATATTTTAAATATGAATGGGTAGTCGTCTTATAATTCTATTCATTGTATATGAAAGTTGATGTTTATTTTCTTTGTAGCCCTCATAAATTAGTCTACTCGTGAAGGACCGACCCTTTACAAAAAATAAACACGTGTGAAGAAACGGCCGTTGCCAAGATCAATGAAGCGTGATTTCCAAACGCCAACCAATATTCATTAGCATTTAGTTACATTTAACATGAAATATTTATGCGAGTATAGATTAAAAATTAAAATTATGAGCATGAAGTCTCAAAGTTCAACTGTCTGTACTAATATAATCCTAATGGCAAATGCGGTCCGCCACAGTACGGCAACGACGAGAAAGTGAATATAATCTTAATTTAAATTCGGGTTACACTTTAACAACTATTGAAGCGTTATTCTGGCATTCACGTAAATTAGAAACATATCTACAGTCTCTTTATTTTAATTCTTATAGCACTTAATCACAAACCAATATACCAATTGTTAGGGTCGACCTTACGGGGGGCGAATAAAAACTACTTAATTTTCAAATTTAAATACGGTTGCAGCGCTTCTGCATTACATGTATGTAGTTCCTGGGTAAACAAACAGCGGATGCGATCAGACTCACTGGCGGCGACAGGCAGGTGACATGCAACAGATAATAAAACACAGACTTACCGATCTGCCAATAAATGTTGGGCAGTTGTACTCACCGGGGGTCCTCCAGCCCCCTGCCCCTGGATTGGGACTCGAACAGGATACGGATGTTCATCTGCCGGCTAACTGCTGTGGCCGCTGTCATTCGTAGTCGTACAGTAATAGCCATTTGTAGGCGTACATTAAGTGCCATTTGTAGGCGTACAGTAAGTGCCATTTGTAGGCGTACAGTAAGTGCCATTTGTAGGCGTACATTACGTACCATTTGTAGGCGTACAGTAAGTGCCATTTGTAGGCGTACATTACGTACCATTTGTAGGCGTACGGTGCCATTTATAGGCGTACAGTACGTACCATTTGTAGGCGTACAGTACGTGCCATTTGTAGGCGTACAGTAAGTGCCATTTGTAGGCGTACATTACGTACCATTTGTAGGCGTACAGTAATTTCGATCATTATGCATATCTTCTGGTGCCCTAATCCTCCAGAGGGACCCAGGCCATGGACTAATTCCACAGCCCCGCTCTGTTATTCACAGGAGTCACGGGGGGGGGGTGCGTGCCCCCTCAGCCCCACATGCGAAGGGGAGAGTATCTTTAGTGTCCACAGCCCCGTGTAAAAATCAGTCGATGCCCTCCTGGCATCAGTAATAATAACTCCCGGACAGGTGCATTAACGATGCAACCTCTGCGACTGATTACCTCCCAAATGATTGCTAAGAGAATATTGATTAATCATGCCACACACATTATCTACTCCTATAGCTACTTATATTCACTACGCTACTGTTTCCAACAACTACTAACATAGACACACCAATCTTGTATAACAACCATAATAGCATCCAATGCTTGTGAATCACATATAATAAGTAGATAATACGTAACCCTTTGGGTAAAAAGATATGACACTTCATGGTATATACACCATGTATAATACCAGGTAGATAAAACGCAACCATTCGGGTAAACACATATAACACCTCAAGAACGCCACTGCTTATGTTAGCTGATATTGCAATTGCAGCCCATCTTTATATATAAACACATAGGTGGTCACCCTAATAGTACCCCTTGCCTCAGCTTAGAGGATAAACGCATCGCAATCGATTAGTAGGTTCGCAAACGCTATTAATTAGTTATTACGCCAAAGACATGCAAGCTTAGCCTAGCTATCCACCCCACTGCCTATTTCAGACTGCCGTCGTTGCCCTTCTTAAGGTTCGACCGCCTCATGCTTTTCGGCCTGCACGACCTTTCCTTCGAACCCTTATAATTATTTTCAGCGGTTATAGATTTAAGTAATATTCATAGCAGGCAAAAAACCATTGCCTAACAGGATATTAAAAACATATTTAATACAAAACATACAGTAAAACGCAAGCAAAACATTATGACAAGGAAATTTTTATTTTGATAGTTTAATCACTACATCAATTGATTTTGTTTTTCTCTACTGATACTTCTTAAATTTATCAAATGTTGATGCATTGTCAGCCAAGACAAACGAAATGAAATTCTTCAGACAACTGCTTCAAAGAGGTTATGAGTATCTAGAAAGCCAATTAAATTAACGACTTGGTGAATAAGCCTGATTGCGTGTTATACAAAATCCTTTCAGATTAGCAGTAACCACATATTAAATTGTCTTTGCTACTCAATGGCATTTTCATAAATTTCTCCTGGCATATTAAACATACTTTGGTGGAATGAATGAATGAATGATTAATCGTTATTAGAAGTTCATCTCCCGTACAATTTTTGATGTGTAAACGAACTTTTTATTCTATTTAGTCTTAGATATAGATGTGAAAATTGGAAGAGAATAATTTGAAATTACTTCTCATATTTTAGAAAAAACTGTTTTTTGTTGCAATTTTTGAGCGTGGTAGCCACCTTAAATTTGTATAAACAGCAATATGGGCTATGCATTATTAGGAAGCTTATTTTTTCTCTTTCTAACCATCTCAAGCATGTATAGGGTTACAAAGAGCAAATAATGCAATAAAATTAGGAAAAGGTTTCCTACATGCACAACCGATTAGTTTATAGTACTTTATCTCAACAGAAATAAACAAAAAACAATCAGTAAGTAGTTTCTTTGTTTGTTTTGATTGGGTGAGATCTAGAGCGTGGTTTTTCGTATCTTTATGTGCTCAAGCCAATTATACACCTTAACTAAGAATTTTGTCTACGTAAGGTAGTTCCAACGCCAGTGGAGATATTTAACGTGTCATATATCGCAGTAGCACGGGAACTACGGTTTTACTTCTTATCTGATAGAAGGCTTACTTTCAGATTGTTCCTCAGCAGCAAAATTTCACCGACCTCAGCCAGAATCGAACCCGTGTCTTTTGGATTTATAGGTCAGTGCGCTAACTACTAGACCATCGTGGTTAGTCAGGAAGGGGTTAGTAGGTTTTAAGAGAAGCATATGTTATTGTTAGTTTTCTTACAATTAAATAGCGAATAAACTCTGATTTCCTGAAATATGGTTCTATGACAGAAACGAAACCGGTAGAAATTACTATGATGATTGGATATGGTGACAGAAGGCGAACAAACAAAGAAATACGCCAATTATTTAATACTCCACTTCCAGGTCGGAATTCGATTAGGAAATCCGCAGTAAGTAAAACTTTAAATGGATTTACTGAACTGGTAGTGTAATCGTCCTATACCAGGCACGCCAAGATCTACTACAAGCGCAGGGTGTAGGTGTAGTACTGGATATGCTTGACCAACCTAGAACCGGGTCATTTGAAAAGGCACGTATATTAAAATAAGCCAGAAACATTAGAGGAATTAAAAACCGAGTTTGTCATAAACTAATTGTTATTCCTGACAATTGGTTACATAATTCAAGAGACCAATGGTCCCCACATTTATTTTTGTTTTTCTACATTTTTTTCGCCGTCTGTTACCAAGTAGCGCAATTTATTTATATGTTCTTCGTGTTTCCGAAAATTTACATCATATTGGGGATGGTGCTAGATGGCACTGAAATAATCTGGAAAATTTATTTTGTTGTATATAAGCAGCGGACCGCGATGAGATTAGTCATTATTTCAAAATTGTGTGCTTTGCTGCTAAGTGTGTGTTGAGTGAAATAAATCGATAACAAATATTTCACGTTTTTTTTTGTTATGTTTTATTTTTGGAGCACTTCAACATCTATGGTCACTAGTACTCCGGTACATTAACTACAATACTTTACAATATATCTTACATAGTAATTGCTTTGGTAATCTTTATATAATTATATTAATTGATACATGTTGATTTCTTTAAGGAAGTTAATTACATTTTTCGTATGAGTGAGATTATTTGAGAGAGCTTCCTTTAGTGAGTTTGGGATATGATGTTTTTGCCTTTGAAAATATTTCACGTTTATTACGAGCTATACTCGTTTTGTTGAAGATAAATTTTTAAAGCGGTCGTTAGAACCTTCCGCGTCTGGTAGTGACAAAAATATACAGAAAAATAGATTGTACAGCGACGAATATCTCAAATATGGATTTACCGTTATTTCCCAGAATCCGCAGTGCATACATTGTCGAGAAATGTTGTCAAAAGAAAGTATGAAGCCATCAAGGCTATTTCCACATTTAAATACCAAACATCCAGACAAAACAGAAAAACCTGTGGAATTCTTTGAAAGAAAACTAAACTCCCTCCACAAGGAGCAACTCACTTTTACATCAGCATCCTACTAATGAGAAAGCACTACTATCACGTTATCGAGCTGAAAGCAATACCCCTCTAATAATATTATCCAAAGAAATAAGCGACATGGCAGAAGATATTCAAACATAAATTGTTGAAAATATTAAGAAGTTCACGTACTTCTCATTACAGATTAAGGAATCTACGGGTATTTCAAACAGTGTCCAATTTATAGCATTTGTAAGTACAATACTGGACATTGTATTACAGAACATATTTTATTTTGTACTCCTTTATAGGAAAACGTTTATTCGACACTTTTATTCAAAGTGCTAATTAGTATGAGCTTGATAGGGCGAAATGCGTTGCTATATGCATCGATGGCACCAAGGATATGACAAAAAGACGATCTAGTGTTATTGTCAGATTAAAAGAGATAATGCCTAATGCTACATCGTTGTTATGTTTTTTACAAAAAGAAATTCTTGTATCGAAATCTTTACGTTCTGAAATGGATTCTCTTTTGAAAAATGTCAATAAAGTGGTACATTCCATCAAGAGAAAGACATTGCATTTTCGTATTTTTCGATAAATTTGTGAAGACATAGTTCTGTATAGGCAAATCTTCTTTATCGTACGGAATTAAGAAGAGTTGCAAGGGGTAATGTCGTGAAAAAAGTTTTCCACCTGTAGGATGAGGAACGAGAATATTAAAACATATTTTCTAATTTCCTTTGCCTTCTTATGCTGGCTTTTCTTGCTGATATTTTCGAAAACTTAAACACTCCGAATAGCAGTTTGTAAGGCCGCAATATTAACGTAATAATAGCCACGGACGAAATTAACGAATTTACAAAGAAATCTGATCGACTTCAGTTGGAAAAAGCAAGTTTGATTGAGTCCAATGCGTTCAACAACTCACGAAAGACCTAGTTAAGGATGATAATACGATTTTAGACAATTCAGCTGAACAAGCTAAACTTTCGACAAACATGAAAGAACAACTTATTGAAATGCCTTGTGATGGAATGTTGAAACTAGACTTTGTTTCCCAGAGCGTAGATCAATTTTACACCAAAAGAATGCAAGCATACCCCGAGCTTGGGGACATAGCTATAAAGTTTTTGATGCCATTTGCTATATCATATTTCTGCGAATTAAATTTAACGTCGATGACAAAACTAAGAAATCGCGCCGAACTTGAAAATTATATTATTGTGTGTGTATCGTATACACAGCGCAGATTTAAAAACCTAGTTTCTGAAAAGTAGGCACATATATCGCATTAGTTTTTACTTTGTAACTTGTCTTTATGTTTACAATTATTTATATCATGTCTTGCATTTATTGAAAATTTTAATATTTTATCTTGATCCATTTCTGTTTGCTTTGTGAAAGGCAGATATAAATATCTTGAAAAGGTATTTTCTTTATTTTGCAAATCTACCCCTACCCACACTTTGGGAACCACTGCTTTAGACAATTTCAGACACTGAATTAATTATTGACAGGAAGTAAACGGGCAAAAGATTAAACAACTTCTCACTTAAACAGTTATTTCTGTTCACGGTTTACAGTTAACTATTATTATTAATACTGAATACTTTATAAATGTTTAATTTTCGTATAATTTCATTTTACTGATTGGTCTTTGTTTAATTCTGACGTTCTGTCAGTGCTATGGTTCGTAGATTTAAAGTACGATAAATTAGCCAACTAAGCATACCGAAAAACTTTCGCTAATTTTCCTACATTACTTTCTGATGTGTTAGGGTCGACCTTACGGGGGGCGGTTAAAAACTACTTCATTTTCAAATTTTAAATACGGTTGCAGCGCTTCTGCATTTCATGTAGGTAGTTCCTGAGTAAACAAACAGCGGATGCGATCAAACTCACTGGCGGCGACAGGCAGGTGACATGCAACAGATAATAAAACACAGGCTTACTGATCTGTCAATTAATGTTGGGCAGTTGTACTCACCGGGGGTCCTCCAGCCCCCTGACCCTAGATTGGAACTCGAACAGGATACGGATGTTTATCTGCAGGCTAACTGCTGTGGCCGCAGTCATTCGTAATCGCACAATAATAGTCATTCGTAATCGTACAGTAATTACGACAACTTTACGTATCTTCTGGTGCACCAATCCTCCAGAGGGATCCAGGCCATGGACTAAGTCCACAGCCAGTCTTTCTGTTATTCACAGGATTTACGGGGGAGAGGGGCGTGCCCCTTCAGCCCCACATGCGAAGGAGATAGTATAATTAGTGTCCACACCCCCGCGTAAAAGTCAGTCGATGCCCTCCTGGCATTAATGTTGCATTCATAATAATAATAATTCGACGTAGGCACATTTGCGATGCAACCTCTGCCAACTGACTACCTCCCAACTGATTGCTAGGTGAATAATGACTAATCATGCCACAGACATTATCTACTCATATAGCTACTTATATTCACTAAGCTACTGTTTCCAACAACTACTTACATAGACACACCAATCTTGTATAACAACCATATTAGCATCCAATGCTTGTGAACCACATATAATAAGTAGATAATACGTAACCCTTTGGGTGAACACATATGACACTTCATGGGATATAAAACATATATAATACCAAGTAGATAATAGGCAACCATTCGAGTAATCTCATATAACACTTCATGGGATATAAACCATAACCCCGCCAAGGACGCCACTGCTTGTGTTGGCTGATATTGCAATTGCAGCCCATATATATATATATATATATATATATATATATATATACAGGGTGTCCTTTAAATACCTTAAAAGCTTCAGGTAGCACTCTT
>JABXWE010009973.1:0-19193 GCA_014611495.1 Limonius californicus
GGTATTTATGTATTAATAAATTTTGTTTAAAATTAAATTATCGTTTAAAATGTGCAAAAATATATAGGGTATTCCATTTAAAAAAATGTTGTTTTTTTTAATATCTCGAAAACGCGAAGTTCAATTGTTTTTAAAATTCTACCATCGTAATCGGAAGAAAAAACGCTACTACTTTGGTAATTTAACCAACATCGTATCTTTAGTAGTAACAAAGTTGGCAATAGTGCCGACTTCAATTTGAACACCCTGTATATATAATATATATATATAATATAATATAATATATATATATATATATATATAAATATTACTTCAGTAGCTCCTCCACTTGTTTCAACTTATTCATTACTCTAACCCCCCCGGGTCAATAGAAGCCGTAGTGGCACGCGTCTATGACATATTCAATTAAAAAGTTCGCTTTATTATAGTTTTCGCCTCGATTACTGTAGCTTTACTTGCGTTTGTGAGAAACAGATTACTACATGTTAATTGAAGAAATAAACATTTTCGTGAATAGGTAGTAGCTGCACATATTTACGGAGTACTTTACAGTGAACCTAACTTAGCTTTGCCGGTGAGCCAATGTGCGCACTGGCAAATCGGTTGTAGGGATTAGCGGAGCACATTTCTTGCAGCAACTTCGAGCTGTTAAGATCGCTAGTACAGTTAAAGAAAAAGTCTTATCTTATGCTTATAAGTTAGTTATATGCTTATTTTCTGCTTATTTTGTAATTATAAATAACTAAAGATTAGTGTTTATTCACTTACTTACACTTCACTAATTATAAATCATAATTATTACAAAAACACCACTGTTCTATTGCAAGCTAACTTCTAAACTTCTGTTGCTAAGTATACACGGCTGGTGACGGATGTAGTCTGTCCCTTTCTTCCACACACCTTCTCTGTCCATCATTGTGCGCGATGACCGGCAAGCCTATGTTAGGTCCACTGTACTTATAACGCAGTTAGTTTATTTATTAATACAATTACAGTGGCATCTCAAAGCTATGTCGGCCTCTTCTGCTACTAGTGGTAATCTACAGGGCAAGTTAGAGTCTCTAGCGCGATCAGGTTCCATATAATGTATATATGTATATTATAATAGTTAGTGCAAGTTATTAGAAAATATAGCACATCAAGCAACCTTAACCTAAGGATACGGACCCAATAAAACTAGAGAGTGGTTTACGACAATGTGGCAGTATATCTTCAAAATTATTTAATTTGGCTCTCGAAGATGTTTCCAAAAGACTCAATTGGTCGGAGAAAGGTATTAACATCAATTGCAAATACCTGACCAACTTACGGTCTACCGAATCACAAAAGGTAGGTTTAACAATAAATTGGGGAAAGAGGAAGGCGATGTACATAGAAGAAGATAATATAAGGGTAGAAAATAGATACATAGAGAAAGTCGACGAATTTATATACTTAGGTCAAAGTATTACAACAGGACGAGATAACCAAACATAAGAGATTAGAAGGAAGGTACGACAATCATGGACAGCGTTTGGGAAATTAAGTTTCATATTACGAAACCAAAAAATTCCCCTATATCTAAAAACTAAAGTGTTTGACTCATGTATATTATCAGTTATGAGTTATGGCGCCAACAACTGAGTGATGTCTTGAAAAATATAAATATGCTCAGAGTAACCCAGCGTGCAACGGAGAGCCATATTGAGATTATCTTTACGGGACCGAAAAACTAACGAATATATCCGAGAAAGGACAAAAGTAACAGACACAGCAAGAACAGCAGCATCTTTGAAATGAAAATATGCGGGACATATAGCAACAGGAGAAGAAAACAGATGGAATAGGAAAATCGTACAGTGGCGACCATATGCGTTCAAACCACCAAGAGGAAGACCACTCATTAGATGGGTGGACGATGTAAAACTGACGGCTGCCTTAAACTGGATGCAAGTAGCATCAAATAGAGAACGATGGAAGATTATCGAAGAGGCGTATATCCAAAAACGGACTTGAAACGCTACTGAAGACGAAGAAGAAGAAGAGTTAGTACAATACCTAAAAATAATGTTTCATGGGACTATAGTTCGAAACTGAAACATTAGGCAACAGCAATAATTACGCTGGTAGTTGGTTCACAAAAATACTAAACAGTAACAAAGATTTACAACTATTTGATGGCGTTACAATTCGATAAGGTTAATTATTGTAAATTATTATTTACTGTAATAAGGTGTATAAGTAACATTTTTGGAAAAGCGTGTTTAAATCATTATGACACGTATTTTATGAAGCTCAAAATGTATACATGTGTCAGTATACATATCTTTTTTAGTGTATTGTCACGAAGAGGACTTTGTTCTAATCGTTTTGCCAACCATTTTAATTAAAGAAATTTCTTTATACTTTAATTTATATATATAAATCATTAATAAGTGTACACTTTATATGTGTACATATAGTTAAAAGCGGAGGGCAATTATAGCTTTGATCTACTGGTTATTTGTATTTATAGGGCTTCAGACTAATTTAGAAAATTAGGAAGGTGTTTATCCCCGAGTTTACAAAAATTTGACGAATCTTGAAGTTGTTCTTCTATAATATGGAATGCCAAGACGGTTTAACATTTTATATATTCTATGTCGCTGTGGCATTTTGGCTGCAATCCCTTTATTTTATTAAAATTTGGATTTTTCACTTAGGAGTACTGAACTGATGCACGGAATAGGCAAAACGCAACTTAAAATGTTCTATTAAACAAAAAGAAAAAGGATATCAGAATGAGGCACAAATAAAACAGGGTGTTATATCAAACAAGGAGAATGAAATACTTGAAATAAACATGCAGACAAATTCAACTAGACAAAAAGTGTGTAAGGTGTTTCATAACAAATAAAAAAATTCCGTATCTCGACAACCAAATATTCTTATCATATCAACATTTTCTTTACTACTACAATATTGATATTTGTTACATTGACGTTTCTAGTTGACGGAATTTTTTCTTTTTTCTACTTCGTCTGTGAATGTTATATAGTACATATGTCTTCACTACCAATTTTATTTGAAATTGTTTTCCATATTTTACCTTTTACCTAAAAGGGAGTCCTTGTTACATTCCATAGCTTCCGTTCATCAGTTACATTTGAGATCAATTTTTACCTGATTGCCAGGAATGTGTAGCAGCAATTTTTCAGTTTATTTTTAGGAAGTACTACAAAGTGTTTAAGTTTCGTTTACAGTTTTAAACTGCATTGGATTGAAGTGATTATAGAACGAATTGGTAATTAGTCGGTGACAGTATGGTTTTGTTGCTGATAATACCATTGGCAATTGAAATTGGTGCGTTGATCTTAAATACCATAGCTGAACATTAAGGAATCACTGCGCTTACGTTAAAAGACAACCTTTCCACTAGCGGTTTTTTTTAACTAGTAGACAACAATACGTAAGTAGTTAATTAGTTGTTAACAAACTAAGATAGGGGCAATCTGTTACCTTAAAACAATAGATAAAGAAGAGATACGAACAATGTGAAACTTTGATACCAAAGTTTATTAGGGTCAAATGCATAATCGCATAACGGATAGTTTAAATAAGTTTGGGAGTAAATATTCAGTAGGTTACCTATTAGTTATTCGAAAACTAAGAGATGTGCAATCAGTACCCTTAGAAGAATAGATAGATGTGAAATAACAATAATGTGAGACTTTGATACCAAAGTTATTAGGCTCAAATGAACAATCGCATAGCGGTCTCGGCTACGTACTCCCCATTGATGCGTAGCTTACTAAATACCTGGTGTTGCAGCAGCGGTGTCTTGCGGTATGCATTGCAGACATGCTAACGTTGTGCAATGCCCCACCCGATCCCACCCTATCCCGTAAATTCCTCCCTACCTACTGGCATGGGGTGGGCCTGGTGTATCCAGGATTGACCCTCGAGTCAGCTCCATGTCAGATGATGTTGATGATGATGATGATGATTTTTAGAAAGTATTACAAAGTGTTTAAGTTTCGTTTACGATTTTAAACTGCACTGGATTGAAGCGATTTTAGAACAAATTGGTGATTAGTCGTTGACAGTATGGTTTTGTTGCTGATAATATCATTGGCAATTGAAATTGGTCTGTTGATCTTAAATAGCATAGCTGAACATTAGGGAGTCACTGCGCTTACGTTAATAGACGATCTTTCCACTAGCGGTTTTTTTAACTACTAGACAACAATATACAGGACTGAAAACTGAAGAAATGATCGAAATCATAGCATACAACGGTAACATCAACCTATGTTTATGGTATGTTAGGACTTAATTTACACATTAGTTACCTAATACGAGGACTGTTATCAATTTATTTAATCATATCTTATACGCATTGTCTTTTACGTTGGGTGTAGTTCGCTTTACAGTGTTCAGGTAGATAGCTCTAAAAAGCAGAAGGGACAAAGAAACGAATATAATCGCTTTTCGATGCAAAAAGATTCCCTCAATACAAGACATTATAGTAAAATTTCGATATAAGGGGCTAATTCGGTTAAAAGAGGTCCGTTAAGCCCGAAAGTTCGTTATACAATAAAGTAAATTTTTCGCGCATGAATATTGCTACAGAAAGTTACAGCACGCGAAAACACAACAATTACCGTACGGGAAACGGCTTGATCACGTGCTAATCATTTGCCGAAGAGTATTTACGGGTGGTGACTTTTGCATTTAAATACCAGAGACTATCTTCTTCTTCTTCTGTGCATAGGAGAATGGCCTGTTAATTACCTACAATAGAGTAGGTTCTATGAGCCGTCTTTACACGTATGCCATGCAGCAGGCTAGGCTAACCCGTCGAACAGAGGAGAGAAGTTCTACTATATGGTTTACGATTGCCAAAGATGTTCGTATGAGAACCAGCACAGACGGTTTTACGTACCTCCTAAACCACTACCTCTTGCATATGCCACTACATTGGTCCACCCATCCTAGTACTGACCAGCACGGATTATGCTGGACTACGAATACCGTTTGATCGGCGTCCGCAATGCTCCGCTATGCAACCGTGACTATGCAAGTTGTAGGTATGTAATATTTATTTATGTTGGCGAAATTGTTATAGTATTTTTATCAATACATGGCCTATTCGCTAAAAATGGTTAAACATAACAGTCAATTAATAACAAAAAATTAATAGGGTGTTACTTGTAATATATGGAGTGGACTTTTTGTTCCTTAAGTCGCGGTCCGCAAAATGGAGGGTTACTGTACTTATTTTTAAGAACAGCGGATGTTTATTTAGTGGTATCTCCCCTTAACTCCTAGTTCCTAAAACGGATACTATACAAGAATTTGTTTATTCCCAAAATGTATATTTTAATGCTTTTTAACACGCGGAAAAAGTATCCAGTTGTTACAGAAATTGATTTGAGAAGCTTCGCTTTTTGTCTCATGCTCTTTAGTTTTAAATTCCATTAAAAGCGGTGATGAGAAAATGAGAACAAAATGGAACATCGTGTTATTTTCTGTAGGCTAAGAGTAGAAGGGTGCTTTCAATACGATTTGCATCAATTCTTATGCACTGGTGAGTTTACGCAACGTAGTAGAAACGATATATCATATCAAAACTTGAAATATCTATTTAGCATTAGAATTAATAACCGCGGTTCAGTTAATATATTAATATTAATTTAAACAGTGCGGCTTTACAAACTCACTTTCCTTGGGAGATTGCGAAATTGCAACATTACGCATCAGTAATTTCTAAGGCTGGATACTAATTAATGAAAAATTCAAAAAAATTCCAGTCAACATCGGCGAACAAAATAAAAAAGCAACAATACACAATGCCACAGACGAAATCTGTAATGAACCAAGAAACCCCTGCTGCTGAATTGGTATATATTGATCAACATATATATTTCTCCATGGAAAGCATTTGAATGGGGTCAGGAATTAAAATGTTCCGGGGACAGAATTTTACAACAGCATAAACTACATCCATTTACTTCAAAGTTCACCGTAAGACAATGTAATTTAATTTCCAGTAACTTTGTTCATATGGATGTTGATAACAGTGTTCTCTTATAAATTTTGCGGCCAAACCAATCAACGTTTTATAGCAGCTAAGTAGTAAATTCTAATTGGGCTGTAGAACACCAAAACATAATTCGTAATCTCAGAGTGGAGAAAAGATAATAAAAATTTATGGTTGGTGTAAAATTAAATTAAAAGAGATCATTTGAAAAGTTCTCGGAATTAACCATAGATGGCATTAGGAGGAATATTTTATTAGTGCAGAAACTGTTTCATCTGTTATATGAACAGCTGTAAAATATCAAGCGTTTGAATATAAATATATGTGTTTACTTAAAAATTATTATATGGTACTGTAACTCAAAGTATTATTATTATTATGTTTCTAACAGAAATTCATACTGGAAAATTTCTAAGTGACCGTGTACATCATTTTCAACTTAATGTTAATGTAATAGTGCAAGCCTGAAAGCCGATCCTCCCTATGGATTTGGTTTTGGAACACCGTTGGTAAATGTTTCTGAAATTGTTAAGACTGTAGACATCTCAGATGTAGCTGCATTTCATATCTTAACGGTAATGTAATTTGCACGGTTGTGGTGGAACCTGATGATAGCCAATTTAGATCACCCTACCGCCTCTGATTTGACCTAACAACTACCACAGTTGTTGTAGCTGGGACCAACGGCTTTGGCGTGCCCTCCGAAGCACTGCCGGTCACTATTGTTGTACCACCAAACGAGCCACTGATTCTAGTAGTGACTAATTTTAGTGACCGTTGAACCAGTATCAGCGATTGGCTATGCGACCGGCTTATCTTAACCAAAGAAGTAGATGGAAAGACCATACAGAAGAGGGGTGATTGGTTTGCTAACAAATAACCAAAACGCATTAAAATTCAAACTTGTTAAGAATAATACAACTGATTTTGTGCGGTGGCTTGTATCTACAGGTACAGACCAATGGAAACATCGCAATTGTCCACCACCTAATGAAACATTGTCTGCAAAGTTTGATAGAAAGGCATTGCATTTCTGAGATGTTCAAGAAGTATTACTGATAGATGATTGGTAACCACCCCCACAAGCTTACTAAAACAGTCCTACAACTTAGTAGGATTCAAATTGGAGTACTGACAGGACTCCTAACGGGACACTGGCACTTCAGACAACACCTCTACAACATAGGGCTATTTAACGAAGAACCTATATGCAGACTGTGTGGCGAGGAAGAGGAAACAGTCTCCCATATAATATTCCAATGCGAAGCCCTAGCTCGTAGAAGATACCAAATCTTTGAGGGTACTAATCCTAACGAGATACAACCGCAAGTCAGCCTAATCAATAAACTCCAAACCTGATAAAGGGGACGGACCTACTTGGCAGCGACTAGCGACTGAAAGGGATGCACAATAGGCCCAAGAGGCCGCAGTGTTAAAGGACAGACATAACCCTCCCCGTTATCAATCAATCAATTAATCAATTACTGATAGATTATTACCTGAAGATATTTTAACAATCATACTGTATCTTTGGGCTAATTAGAAAATATTATTTCTGAAACTAGTTTTAGTGTAGCAAAAGGTGTGTTTTCATCAAGATCATGCACGCGCCTGTACAAGTGTGGTTTCAATCGCAAAATTCAATGTACTGGGCAACAATTTATTACCACATATTCCTTTTACGTCTATTATCCCAACTATAATAGTTTCTTTGCTCGTACTCCTTTTATATCTACTCTTCTTCTCTTTAGTCCTTTTTGCTGCTTGAGGAGTGTAGGGCGCTTGAAAGCGTTTCTACAGCTATAGTTGAATCGTGGCAGAGTTGTTAGCCCAGCCTGTCATCTCTAACGTTTCCTATTTCTGCTTCACTGCATAGTGTTGAGTTTACTGACTGCAAATAGTTTCTACTAATTCACTACGCTATCTACTTATCCCATTATGAGACCATTGGACATCAACCAGTTTATTTCTACTAATTCTTTCCAGTTTCGCTTATCCTTTGCTATATTGTTCAGTTCGTTTCATTTCTCGTTTGTTGTTGTATATTGTTCTTCTGTACTTCTCTTCCTTGTTTTTACTGGTCTTTTTTTACATCCATTACTACAGCTATAATAGTTCCTTGTGTTAGGTGTATACATTTAACTCAGTGTGTACATTTTGACGAATCAAATAAATAAAAGCAAGCTGTTCGTTTAAAATGTAACAAATTTGATATGTTGTACAAGTGTGGCTGGCCATGGTGTTTGATAAGATGTGCAAACCGGGGCCCTAGGGGCTCCACAATTCCCGTGTCGCATTTACGTGCTAGTTCTTCTGGATGTTACACTGACGTAGCTGAATGGTTCCTCTCCGCTATTGGCCTTTTAAGGGACACAGAGTTGCTTTAGCCCAAAATCTTGTGACATATACATTTTGGGCAATTCACCATGTATCACATGTATACGGGGATAGTATCCCTCTCCTATAGGTCCTTTCGGGGGTGTAGCAGTGCAACTGATTTTCAGATGTGTCTAATGGTATTAAAACAGAAGTAATTATCTAATGGACAATGATGTGGAAGTTAAAAATCATCAGAGCGAACCAATCAAAGGGTTAACCATATGATCCAAGTATTATCAACAAACTGCCTGTTCAACCGAGCGAAAGGGGTTCCCCCCTCCAGTGCGTTCCACTATAGTACTTAATAGCAGCAAAAAATTAGTGAGTCCTTCTTTTGTGTCACGTTGCTATATCTGGCGTCGCTTACTTGCGACTCTCGTCTGTGAATAGTTCAAGCCTGGCTCAATTTTAACACTCTACCCCTACGATCAGTATACAAAGATACAGGAAACTTGGTTTCTGAGAAACAATTTTGTCTATTAGTTGAATAAAAACTTTCTACGGACAAAGTTCCTAACACTTATTGTAAATAAAGCAGAAGTTGAAGAATTTAGTGGTGGTAGAATGTCTTTGGAGTATAAGTCTTGGTGCAGCTACATTGTTTTTAAGGGAAATTACACTAAAAAAGTATAATTTCAGAACGATATACTAAACCGTTTCCTATTACATTTCAAGAAAATTTACAATGGCTTTCGTAAGCATATGCAAATTGTAAATTTCCGAAACAGTTTTACAGTTTATCGTAATGGTATAGTATGTGTGAAGCGGATTAACATAGTGTTTACTGGGAATTAGTAATCTATTGTTATCGAAATGCGAAATGCAAAATACATTTTCTAAAAGTTGTTGATTTTGTTAGGATTGAAAACGACTCGTTCTTATTTTAAAAGTCGAAGAATTACAATACCAATATAATAACATATACAAATCGACACGAGTAAATTATTCTTACACAAATACTGGAATTTCGAATGCTTTCCACAAAATACGGCTGTCTGTTTTCATTTAATTTTAAAGCAGGATGGATTCGAAATTTAAAGTGTTGTAAATAAATTTGACAGACACAGAATTTGCCGGCAATTTAGCGAGTATTGCAGGCTGTTTTTGTTAAACTGTAAACTGAAACAACAGTTCCAAATCAAGCTGTCATAATTCCAGTAAAGAAGCATAGATAGCTATTGAATAATTTATTGAATTTGTGACAGGGCAAAAATAGCAAAAACAACAGTAAAATATTACACACTAGCGAGAAAACAGAAATTGTTCTAAAATACGATGAATGAGCCATCGCAAGCAGACTAGAAATTGCTTCTTAGCTGGGCCTGTAATGAATCTCGCAGCAGATGCGTCTTCCTTTTCCAGATCCCGAATTCTCCAAACAATCAAATTCTTGTTTATTATTAAAGGAACGTAACTCTGCTGCATATGTTATTCTTATTCAATTAATAATTACTTCTACATCGAGCTGAATAAATAAAAGCAATTAATTGATTTTGCCGGAAAGGACAATATAATTTAAGTTTAAAAATTATTTTTACAAAATCCATTTTCGCGTATAGTTCGCTTGTTTGGCATGTATTCTGAGTTAGCAATTGCAACGATTGCAAAAACAACTAAAAATAATTGTGTTATTCATTGTGGTCTCTATAATCTCAAAGAATTGAAAACAATATTTGTGAGTGTTTTGTGGTTATATTTTCCACTGCAACAGTGATTGATTTAAATAAACAAGCGGTATAATGCCAGGTTTTATCAAAATCTTAGGTGTTATAATTTTTAATCTAGAACATCTCGCAGAAACAATATATTTGAATTAAAGCGTTCACCGAGATGTTTTTCTAAAATTGTGATACTTCATAATTTTCCCTTCCCTTGTAAGATATTTCTTTATGGTCCAAACAAGAGGTTTACAGTCAGTAACACAGACAAAATAGAAATTTAAAAATTAATATCAATTCATATGATGACATTAAGCACATTATATATATATATATATATATATATATATTGCTGTGATATCATATTGGGGTGTGAAGGTACATCAGTATTTAATTTTCGTTCCATAAATCTTATATCGATGATAATGAACCAGGGGTGATGTGTGTTGGGATTTGAAGCATTCTGTAATCTGTTTCCTTTTTGGCCTAAATTAATTCAAAAGCACATTTTTAATCGTTTGTTTAATTTCTTTAGAATAGGAAGGAACGGAGAATAATTCCTATCCATTACATGCAGTGTCCTATGGTTGATAGGTATTGTGAGATTTGTTAGTGGATAGGAGGTCTTGATTGGAAATGTTTATCCGCATTGGTAGGAGAAAAAAATTAGAAAAAGAAAGAGGGTGTTTTTATGTACCTCGTATAAAAGTCTTGGAATGAGATAGTTGTTTAATGAGTTTCACTACATAGAATACTGTAAAAGTTTTTGTAAGCTAGTAAATACATTTTCTAAGGAACAGTGGATATATTTAAATTTGTTCTTAAACAAGAACAATCACTTGTGACAGTTTAATTGCGATTTATATCCTGGAGAAGTTAGTTGGTGCTAGTGTTAAATTAGAGGTCTATAAGTTTGGATAAGAAGATGATAGCGGAGAGAGTACCAGTCGGAGCCGAGTTGGTTGATAGTACAGCTCTGAAAAGTTGGAAGGAGTGTTTTGGGCCTGATTGGTGGGATTTACCGAAGAAAGAGGTCAGTGAACTATCTTTGTGACGACGAACAAGGTAGGTGACACATTAAACTTAAGTTTTTTACCATAATAGAGAAGATTCAATCGTGCTTTTTATATTTTTAGTTAGTAATTCTGAAATTTTGTAAAATCAGAGGGCATTCATGTTATGGATTTTAGATTAAGACTTCCTCTATAGCGGTCACCGTACATTCATTAGTTTGGCTAAGTTAAACAGAGTCCTAGTGAGTTTCAAGTCCTTGATACAGCATTTTACCCTGAGAGCCTCTTATAGTCGTGGTATAGAATGTGAGTTACCTTCATTAATTTTAATACGTTATTTTGTCCTGGAATTAAGTTGGTTAATTGTCACGGTATTTTCCTTCTTTGGTTGCTCAACGGATTAAGGTTAGAGGTATCACAACAATATGTATACGTATATATGTTGATTTTGAGACTTCCGCGGGTGTTGTATTGACTTCCAGAAATTCTTCCGCGTAGCAACTTTTTGGTCCTGGGACGGACCGGGGAGGTTGTCGTATTACAAGAAGCACAAGCAGAAAGTTATCCGACAAGACCTGAAGATAACAAATATGACTTTGCCGAAACGTCGTCAAGACAACCACCCCGGTCCTTCCAAGGTCGAAGAAGTTGCTACGCGGAAGAAAATCTTGGAAGCCAATCACAGGATATATACATATATATGTATATATATATATATATATATATATATATGATCGGTTTTAAAACGTCTGTCATCGCTGTCCAATATCCAGAACCTTTTCTATTGTTGTTTTCTTACAATACTGTTCTCCGTTTAAATCTCTACGGCTTCAAGCTTTTCGTACTGCTTCTCCCCATTATCTTAGCGCTCTTCCTGTTTTCCGTGTTTCCAGTGATAGGTACCCATTCCATAGCAACTTTTGGCAATTTCTCGATTCTCATCCGCTTCACATGGCAAAATCAAACTATTTCGTCTATAGTGGTATACTCCAGAATACTCGCGATTAATTTTTTCCCCGATACTTTCATTTGTTTGTCTTTCTTGTCTAGAAATTCTGTAAGATCTTTGTAGGACATCTATCTCCACGGTGGTTATTTTTCTTTGATTGCTTGCGTCATTTTCCATGTCTCTGCACTGTATAATATTATGTTTTTAATTACGGCGTTATATATTTCGTGTTTTCGCTTTCTTGTTATCTCCTTACTGTAGCATATACCGCCAAAACTCTTTAGTGCTTTCCTTACTGAATTTATTCTTCCTATGATCTCACTTTTGTCTCATCCATTTCTGCCAATTCTTATCTGTATTCGTAGCCCTTGCAGTTTATTGTGTTGTCGCTGATTTCCAATACTACCTTATGTGTTTCTTCTTCGATGCAGATATATTGCGTCCTGTTATGGTTCATTGAAAGGCCCTCTTCAATGATTTTCCCTGCCGTATATCCCAGGTCTTCGTTTTTATTGTTCCATGAGCACCTGGTCCTTCGTAAATTGTAGTGCATACAACATTTTGTCGTTTAGTTTTATCCTCATTCCTATACAAATTTTCTTCCAGATCGTCAAAGCGTGTTGGACATATATCTTGAATAAGGTAGGGGATAAAGTAATACGCTGCCGTAGTCCGTTAGTAACCGTAAATCCAGGCAATTAACGGTTTCCTGTTTTAAGCTTTATTACTACGGATGTTCTTCCATTGCTTTAATTGTTGAACAATTTACGTTTGTTTCAGGGAGAACCTCTTACAATTTATTTATAGGCACGTTAGTATATGCCTTTGTTAAATCTGTGTAAAGCAAGTGTAAATCGCGTCCTACTATTGTTCCCTTTTCTATAATTCGTTTTAAACAGAATAGGTTGTGGAGACAGGATCGTTCTGTTCGATACTCACTCTGTCCTTCTGCTTCCTGATCTTTATATTTCTCTTCTATTAAACTTTTTCTACTCTATCATATAAGCGACTGAACATGAGAGTATCGGTAATTCCTTTACAGTTGTCGCATTTATTTTTTCCATTAGGCTGGTACATTATTAATGCTTAAAATATTAATGAAATACTTTCCTATATTGAGCGAGATATCTAGTTTTAGTAATACTGACAAAATTACTTATATTTACTGCAGAACAATAACAAAAGGAGCATTATATGTTAGTATGTTATACATTAGCATTTATTCTTGCGTGACCATTAGCATAGTTCAATTCAATAGGAACACACCGATAGGTACAATTCATACATTACATTTACTGATGTTTAAATACATTCTTTGTAACGGATGAGCATTCTCTTAGTTGCTGATGGTTTTATCGAATGGTAAATCATCTGCAAAAAGAAGACATTTCTAATATTTTATAACTTAAGTCAAATAGTTTGTAAGTGTTAAGAATACAGGAAGAGTAGAAGACCTAGATTAAAGCCACGTGGTACACCTGAAATGCTGTATATTTTCCAGGTATGTTCCCACTAAATCTAATATCGCATATTCACTCAAAGTGAATAAGATACGAAAATATTAAGAACTGGCAGAATATCATATCTATAGTATTTTTAGGAATGTTTTCTGGGCAGTGGTAAAAACTATTAGCAACCTTTAAAACAGAAACAGGATTGCGACATAGTACTGAGGCAGTTATCAGAAACAGCCAATTGGACAGAAACGGATTCAAACTAAAAACCATCAAGCCCTAGAGTCAAGCAAATTGGATTTAGTGAAAAACACAGAAAACACTAAAGTAATGAAGTTAAGTCGCACAGGAACGATAAGTGGGAAAGGGCTAATAATAGAAAAAGTGCGAGAATTGACCTTTCTTGGCACGGCAATTACAGAAAACCTTGACTGTAGTTAGGAAATAAAGGTACGCTTGGTGAACATGAACAGAAGTGCGAGCGCTTTAAAATATGTGTTGAGTTCGAAACTAATGTAACGAAAAGCAAATTTAAGGCTTTCTGAAACACTTACACGACTCACGGAACATACACGTATGAGGTCGGACAAATATGAAACGGGATTAGCACTACTGCGGACGCTATAGGAAACTGACTGCTTCCAAATCATATCCAAATTGTAGCTGGAACTTTCATCTACACATAGCTAAAACGGCATCCTGTCAGAATTTGCGTGGTAGGCTGTGCATGCGAATGAACAAGTTAGCGCAGCTATCACATGTGACACAAGTCAAACATGGAACAGAGAGCGAACATTAAGTTTTGTTTCAAATTGGGGAAAACGGCCACGGAGACATTCGGGATGTTGAAAACTGTGTACGGCGATGAGACCATGTCCCGTACTCGCGTTTTTGAGTGGTTTGCCAGATTTCGTGACGGTCGGCAGGACCTTTACGATGATCAGACGCCGGGTTGTCCGATCCCAACGAGAAACCCCGTAACGATCGAAAAAGTCCGACAACTTATGGCGGCTGATCGACGACTGACACTGAGAATGACGGAGCAGGAGCTTAGTATTAGCCTTGAACCCATTAGAACCATTTTGGAGAGGGATTTGAAGAAAAGGAAGGTCTGTGCCAAATTTGTCCCGCACAATTTGACCGCTGCGCTAAAAGCGCATCGAGTGGACACCTCCTGTGACTTCATTGCAACAGCCAACAGTTACCCAAATGTTCTGGATTCAATTGTTACTGGTGACGAGTCGTGGTGGTTCCAGTACGATCCAGAAAGCAAGAGACAAAGCATGGAATGGCGATCGAAGACGTCTCCCAGGCTAAAGAAATTCCGTCTCCAAAAATCGAAAGTGAAGACTATGCTGATCACTTTTTTCGATAGTCAAAGCATCATTCACAAAGAATTTGTGCCACCGCGTGTCATCGTCAACAAGGGTGCTATGACGCGTTTACTAAAACGCATTCGACGTGTGCAACCGCATTTGGCAGCCTCCGACAAGTGGCACCTTTTACACGACAATGCATTCTACCTTGATTGTGAAGACGTTTTTGGCGACAAGAAATGCCAAAGTCTTAGAACATCCTCCCTATTCGCGGGATCTGTCTCCAGCGGACTTCATGCTGTTTCCTAAGCTGAAATTGACCCTCAAGGGAAGGCGCTTTGACGACGTGGAACACATTCAACGGAATGTTATCGCCGAACTAAATGCACTTCCTCGCGACAAGTTTAAGTAGGCTTTCCGCGACTTATATCGTCGATATCAACGGTGCGTAGAAGTCGAGCGAGATTACTTCGAAGGACGCTAGAGGTATTTTCACCTATGGGTACCTCACATGCTTTGTATTTGATCAATCCCGTTATATATTTGTCGGAAATCGCATGTATGAGATTTGGGCAACGAGTGTAGCGTACCAAAATATTGTAAGCATACGGGAATGAAAAATACTCAGGAATATTTTTGGAAGTCTGCAAATGGAAGAGGGTTGGAGAAGATGGGTAAATAAAGAGGTACAGAGGATCTATGTGAAGCCGATGTAGTAAATTGCATAAAAACCGAAAGGTTAAGGTGGATGTTACACGAATGGACGCTATCAGGCGGGAGAGGCACCAATATCCTGTTAGATGGAAGACGACATGAGTCAAGAAGAAGAAGACGACCAAAGATTAGATAGGGGATGCGGTGATGGAAGATTTAGGAAGCAAAGCGTTAGAAAATTGGCGAGAGAAAATCACTGACAAGAAGCAACGGAGGCCGATAATTAATCAATGGCCCTAAATGGGCTGTCGAAGCTTTTGTATATGTTATAGACGTTTAAATAAGTTAAGTATATTATTAGGAAAGTTTAATAGATTGGTGATAGTTAATGTGCTCAAAAAGATCCGTGCAGGCAATCAGACAAGTACTATCTAAAATGATAATAATTTCACTGAAGCAGGCAATATTTTTATGGATCTATATTTATTTGCTTGATGTTTTAATGCCGCTTTAAATATCGGGGTTTGCAAATGATGGTTCCCAACATTTTTGAAAACCCTGAGTGTTTGTGGAGGCAGCTCTATCCAGCATTTCTAAACGTATGATGGTATACTCTCTATGTCGCGATATTCTGTAGAAAAATTCAAAACTGATTGGCAGCGTCCTAAACAGCAACTTCTACTTCGATTAAATATAATATAATAGTTTTGGACTTTTCTGCATCTTGTACACGTTAGAGTTTGAACTGCTTGACAAACTTTGACGGAGTATAGACAAGTTCTTTGAAGCGGTTTAGTAAATACAGTAGCATAGGCTATTTTAAGGGGCTATAGCTATTACTACATTGAAGTTTTTGCTTAATATTTCAGAAAAATAAAGAAGTCCGTACCCGACGGCCGGATACGTTAAAACGACTGACATTATGCATATCATACGGTTTTCTCCACTATAATAGTATGTTATTAGAAAGCACAACAGGAAGAGCAGGAAGTTAGGTTATAAGTCGACGCGCATTTGTTAGTGCATTGGTTTTTTCGGTTCTGTTGGTTCGTCTTATTCTATCCTATTTACGGTTAGTTGATACCAGACAGAATAGGAAGAGGTGACGTGAAGATTTGATGTCAGTTGCACAACTTTTAATAAAGCTAAGTTATACTGATTTTTAAGGTTATTGTGTATATGGTTTTATATCACAGAAGGTATGATAGGTGTATTGTGAATTGTTTTAAATACATGGAAATGCAGTTCTAAACACAAGTTTTTATGGACATGGAATTCGATATGAAGCAAACTTCAATGAAATGATAGCTAGACCCCCTAAAATAGCCTGTGACGTTTTATTTATTAAAGATTTTGTCTGTATTCCAATAAAGTTTGATAAACAATTCAAACGTTTGTACTGCACAGGCGCAGAAAATTTTAAGGAATCGGTTGGATGATCGTAATCGATGTCGATGTTATATTTCGAAGAAAACGTTCAAAAAATAATTTCTCCGACTGAATTTTGCTTTGATATCTATTAAATGATCGTAGTAAAAGTTTACTTACATAGAGACACGCATTTTTTATTCTACGCCAAACCCTTATGGAAATTTTGTTTATCCTACTGTATTATAGTTATCTACAAGGTTCACTTCTGTATAATTTGTGTTTGGTATGTGGAAGCCACCTAATGTACACACGATGATTTGCATCGACATATGTGTAGAAGTCCTTTAACACTATACATTGATCGGAACATATGCAATAAATGTTAAATATTTGCATTTGTACACACCCTGGCTTAAAAATAGAATCAACAATTTTTATGCTACCACATTCTTTAACCTAAACCGGTGTTATGCTATCCCTAGTCCTCCATTTTTCTGTCTGTGCTTGCCAGTGTATGAAGTTGAAGCGAAGAATTCAGAATCATAAATATTCCCGTTAGGTGATATTTCCCTTATGAATATTACGTCAAAATTGGATTGAGTGTACTGAGCTAACAAATGTCGCTATTTGGTGCGTATTGCTCAACAGTTCTGGGTATGTGGACACACTCATACTGAAATATTTTAGAAACAACTGTGTTCTGTAGATAAATATTTATTTTGAGTTGAGTTGCATCTTGCGCTAACCAAATTCTAATTGAGTATGTAATCATTTGGTCTACTAAATACCATTATTTGGGTGTCTACACAGTAATTCAATATTCAGACTAGGCCATTATATCCTAAGACGAAACTTACAGTTTGAAGGCATTTTTTACAACAACTTCCGGCGTATCAACTTGCTCTAATTTCAGATCTGCGAGTAGAAGATCGCTTTTTGCAGTTTTCTGGCTCCTCGTAAGGCTGATTGACATTATACTTTTTCTGACTGAAAGTTTCTAAACTAGCTCCTTGAATAGAAACTTGTATAATGTAAATCAGGAACACGCATTCAAGTTTCATACTAGGAATTTAGTTCACAAAATACGGCTGCGGTTATTTTTCGTTCAAGTTTACTACTAAATCTGCTCACTTAGTACTGCTTTAATTGTTCTAAATGTAGAGAAGTGCATTTAAGCTGATGGTCGTAAAAAGCGGAATTAATAGAAATGTAGTAATCAATAAGTTTGGTCTATTCTGCTGCTGTTCAGTTATATTGTAATTGACATTTAAATAACCAAACAGAACTTAAATTGGAAACGGAAACTACACCATTTTTAGTACTTCTCTGCCAGACAAAAAATGTTACTAGCAAACCTTCACAATTAAAAATCAAAGCGGCTACGGGTTGTTGAACTGTAGATTTAATGTCTGTTTACTTAAAATATGGAGTTACATTTTAATATATGTAATACCTGGTGAGGATTGCAATGGGTCACCAAAGCTAAGAAACGTAGGCTCAGGTTATTATTAGAATTTTTAACCCATTCAGTGGTACAACGGCGACCGGCCGGACTTCGGAGAGCACGTCAAAGTCGTCCGTCTCGGTTACTACTACGGTCCAGTTAGAAGCACTAGCGCATTATGGAAACTTTACCATCCAGCTCAAGCAGGGCTATACGAATATATATATATATATATGTTGGTTTTGAGGATTCCGCGGGTGTTGTATGCTGTGGTTGGTTTCCAGGAATTCTTCCGCGTAGCAACTTCTTGGTCCTGGGACGGACCGGGCTGGTTGTCTTGACGACGTTTCGGCAAAGTCACATTTGCCATCTTCAGGTCTTGTCGGATAACTTTCTGCTAATGCTTCTTGTAATACGACGGCAAATGTGACTCTGCCGAAACGTCGTCAAGACAACCAGCCCGGTCCGTCCCAGGACCAAGAAGTTGCTACGCGGAAGAATTCCTGGAAACCAACCACAGCATATATATATATATATATATATATATATATATATATACTACACTTATTTAGGTCCGCGGTTACGCAACATTCGTCGCCACGCATGTCACCTGCTACGATCTAATGAGAATTCAACAGCGTTGGTGCTCTTTCAAGTCAAAATCACGCCCCCAAACCGACCGTCTTTGAACGCAATCCTCGATCCCTTCGACTTGTCTACCTTCGTGCCTTCGTCCCATTCTACCGCTCTCACTACCTGAACCTCCTCCGTCAGTGACTGGAATGGGTGACCCGAACGCGTGCCTTAAACGCGGCGCCACTCCCCCACAAGGCATTGATCATCTATGGGAAGTGGATCAACAACCCCTCTTATGGGAGCCCTTGTTCCATCTATATGGATGTCGGCTTAATAAAATATATTATAATATTATATTAATATATATATATATTGCTA
>JABXWE010009974.1:0-46288 GCA_014611495.1 Limonius californicus
TTAAAATAAACCAAAAATTTTGAATGGTAAAATGTATGTTCAGGAAACGTATCAGAAAAAACGGTTGCTTTCAATGCGTTTCACAGAGGCTTAAATATCGGTTAAAATAAACCATCATCTTTTGATGGCGAAATATGTTCAGGAAACGTATCAGAAAAAACGGTTGCTTTCAATGCGTTTCACAGAGGTTTAAGTAACGGTTAAAATAAACCATCATCTTTTGATGGCAAAATATATATTCAGGAAACGTATCATAAAAAACGGTTGCTTTCAATACGTTTCCCAGAGATTTAAATAACGTTTAAAATAAACCAAAAATTTTTTAGGGTAAAATATATACTCAGGAAACGTATCATTCAAAACGGTTGCTTTCAATACGTTTCATAGAGGTTTAAATAACGTTTAAAATACACCAAAAATGTTTGATGGTAAAATATATGTGCAGGAAACGTATTAGAAAAAACGGTTGCTTTCAATACGTTTCACAAACGTTGCAATAACGTATGAAATAAACCATAATTATTTGGTCGCTTGAATTACCTATAGAAAACGTACCAGAAGAAACGGTTGCTTCCAATACATTTCACAAAGGTTTAAATAACGTCTAAATTAAACCAAATGTTTCTGATGGTAAAATATTTGTCAGGAAACGTATCAGAAAAAACGGTAATTTTCAATACGTTTTACAAAGGTTTAAATAACGCATTTGTTAAAACGATTTCACTAAATCGGTGTAAAAACCATTTATAAACGGTTTGAAGTAAACCGTTTGGAAAAAAAGCCGTTTACAAACCAAGCGTGTGTTAGCTGGGTCACTTTTACCAGGCTCGAAAGAAGTTAAGAATATCAAACGCAAATAGTAATTCCTGTGGATGTGAGGCCAATACATATCGAAAATTTTGTTGATCTCACTTTAAAATTGCAAATAGTTTTGGCAATATTTTTAAAGTTTTAAAAAGTAGATAGTAATTGATATTTTATTAGAATCATGGAATACTTTAACTACTACATCCAGTGTTATGAAATACTAGCTAAACCTGCTCCCTACAAATTTTGTCTAAATATTGACATTACTGACATGCTTCCTTTAGGCGGGTTAGTCTGTCAGAAACAGAACTATCACGTAATTCAGAGACTTGCGAAGCTCCAAAATTTAAAATTTCTATAGAGAATAAGAAACAATTATAACCCTGTATGGAAATATGAGTCTTGTTGCAGCAAAAATATACTACTCCTCATTATATCAGACCCGTGTAACCTTTCATATTAATAGATAGATATGGACCTTCTAAAACGGCGTACACGTTCGCCAGAATTAATTTTGGTTCATTTCCTTTGTAATAAGTTAGATCAAATAACTTATTTATAGAACCCTCCTAAAAATTATTTGAATTTATGCTTACAGAGCAACACAAAAGTTATTGAGTACTATTGTTGGAATGGTGTTAATAAAAATGGTGATTTACACAGTTCTACAGCGTATTGATAAATTCTGCCAGAATGTTTCTAAAATGGCGTTCTATGAAACTGAGTTCCATTGTGCTGTCAGAAGCACAGACAGTGTTTCACGTAAATTGGGAAGTTGCAGTTAGAAACTGTTGAATTAGTAAGGCAGTGTAGAGACAATTAATCAAGGACACAAACACTTTGTTATTGTGTCGTTTTTCTGAAACGGTGTTAATGAAAATCCTAAGCGGGTTTATACAGTACGACGATGTATTGATCAGCTTTCTAAAAAGGCTTTTCTTGAAGCTGACTTCTACTGTGCTATCAGAAATTCTCCAAATGTATTTAGCAGAGGTACAGGCAGTATATCAAAGTTGGAAGCAGCAGTAGTGACCTATATTTAAGAAGACATACCATTCAAAAACTGAAAAATAGTCTTCTCACGGATATGTAAAAACGTGTAATATTGTGTTTAAAAATTAAGGGAGATCATTTTCAACAACTTCTAAAGTCTGCAGTCTATTTAGAATATTGTTCTTTTTAGATACTAAATTACTAACGGAAAATCATCCATATATAGCTGAGGATACAATAAAATCTGTATAGTGCTCTGACTGACTATAAACAAATTGATTGTTTCCATTGATTGGGTTTAAATAAATCGGTTTCTTCTACTTCTTCGGTTGTAGGATTAGGACTACCTATTCCGGCTCTTCTACTGCTATCTCTTTCGGGGTCTACCAGGGTTTCTTTTCTTCAAAGGGTTGTATGTATAATTATGCCATCTTGGGTATCTGGTGGCCCTCCATTCTCTCTGTGTGTGACTGACCAGTTTTTTTTTTATTCTTAATTATCGTATCTATAATTGAGGATATTTGATATTTTCGCGGATAAAGTCATTATTTATTCTATTTTCTTTGGTATATCCTACTACTGCTTTTAAAAATCTCATTTAATGTATCGTTTGCAACTTTATATAAATCCAATGTTATCTAAAAATGCTAAAAATGAAAATTATGTTTGTTTGCTTTCCTTGGTGTATTACAGTCTATTCAATTGAGACTGTTATAGAGCAGTGTCTGGGATCAGACGGTTGGGAATAATTAAAAAACATGTTTGCGATTATTGCGAAGTAAACGCATTGTACTCTCATAAATTGCGATAATGTTAGTGACAATGATATTCCGTTAGTAGTTAGTTTAGTGTTATGGCTCTGACTAATCTGTCTTGTTCCACTACTCACTAAAAACTTATCATAGTTGTTCTGAAAATTTATAAAGTATTCGTAAACTCTGCATATTTTGGACTAGAATTATGGAAATACCCAATAGAGTGCTATTAAGATACCTTAAAGGTAAGTAATAACAAGTAATGTACGAATGGTATAATCAGCGACCTATTATAAATAATTTATGTTTCGCTGGTAATCTATACATCAACTTTATAGGGTGCCAAAAGTTACCAGAATATGTTTAAAAATTGAAATGTTCCTACAGACCCATTATTTGCAAAGGAGCACATTCAGAGGTAAATATGTCGTGTACTTACAAAGAAAAATTATTGTACCAACTGAACTTTACTTTGACTATAAGGATGTAGTAGTAGTAGATGTAGGTAAACAGTATGGTTTCAGTAAAGACACATTATTTGTTTTCCAAGGCAAACCTTTATGAAGAATATTGTTCAAAGGTACTTAAAGAGAAAACTTCTGTAATTAGTTATATATTAAATCTAGCTTTATGACATTTAAATGCAACATCCTATACTAGAGTTGCGTTTAATATATAACATAAAATGAAAAAACAGTATAAAAGTTTTACAATGATGTGACACTTGACCTATCCTACCATTTAAAATCTTTACGGTCGATAGAGGGAGTAGCGCCACGGATATAATGGATCTTTGTTTGCTCAAGAGATTATTTTTGATGTAATTTGAGTGTCCTTCCTACCAACTCCCTAAATTGAATCTCTTCAATAGTAACACTGTAGGTTTTCTGTAAAGACTTACAATTTTGATCATAAAACTGTAATATCTCTTGCTATATAACATGTCAATTCGGATTTTGTATTTAACGAAACGCAATAACTACTTGTAAGAAAGAACAGGGACAGAAAAAGCAGTGATACCAGTGACAGCATTCGTTCGCTAAGGCAAAAAATAAATTAAAGAAAGTTTTGTAACACTTTCCTTTTCAGAACAGCCACATCGTCTGATGATAAAACAATTAATCAACGGCTTATCGGACCATTTACTGAGTTTTGTAAGTAGGTTAACAACCGGCCAAATGTCGACCTAATCGATTCTCCAAACCGTGAAAATAAATTACACCCGCCGGTTTGTGACTCGCGTTTTTCTTCTATGACGCAGTTAATTTTCTTTAAAGCTGCGGCGGGGTGAAAAACCTCTGCGCGTCTGCTTTAGAGAATTCGTCTGAGGTCACTTTGAGTTTGGCAACAATTGTTTCTCCCTAACCCTACTGTGATTTTGAAAGGAAGCCAAATCTGAATGAGAATGCTTCCGATTTGGGAAATTCGCAGTACTTCTTTTGGCACCTACATCTTCTTATGCAGAATGACAATAGACCGTCGAAACGTGCTGAAGGTTTCATTTCATTTCAATAAGAATTAAAATACGTATCTATGTAATTGAAATGTCCGACTGCAATTTCCTTTTATGTCAGGAATATCGACATCTTGTTAGCGGGTGTTATTGTTGCAGATTGCAGCGTCAAATTTGCTCAAAGTGAAATTGGTTAATGAATATGTCTTCATACGTAACCAGCATAAAATTAATTGGGAACGCGAAGATGGTTAAATACACAATAGGAACACAATAATACTAACAATGATATTATAAATATATAGGAAAATATAGCAAAACGCTGAAAAAAGTTTTATTTTTAAGTCAGCGAGAACTTATTTCCTGCTTTCTTGTTCACATTTAGATCTACGGTATAATTTACATACCTCAAAATAGAAAGGGGTGTAAGAGAATCGATCAAATATTAATTACTTGGAAAATGAGCAAATGAAGACTGCATATAAGCATGAATAATATGTTTTCTTTCACATAATGTTGCTGGATAACTATGATAACTACATTTCTAGCTCTAAGCCGTTTAACGTAACCAGACATGTATTCAATATCTACAATATGTATAGTGATATTGCAAACTAGAGCTTGTTCCTTAAAACTTAGCAGCACAAACAATAATTGCTGTAATCAATTAACCTAGGTTGTAGTATTGTAATCATATTCAACTATAAGCTATAAAAGATATAAAAGAAATAAATAGCTATTAGCTAGCCAGAGAAATAAACCGAATCATATGAGGATGGTTCATCAATTATTGTCAGTAACATAGAACGCACTGACAGACAAATAAATATTTTTTTCCTCGAAAGGTCAGTTATTTACATTAATATATGTCAACTTGCAGGTGCCTGTCTTCTGGTTTATAAAACTTATACATATAATATTACTGTGGTGCTGCTGATATGGATGAAATGGAAAAATTCTAGACAAAGACTGTGATCAAGTACCTCTTCAAGAAGGGTTTATAACCGCAGGATATTTATAATGACATATCGGGAGTGTTGGGTGATTCTACCTTGTCACATCATATAATTAAGAATTGGTGAGGGGATTTCAAATTAGGAAGGAAGTCGTGTCAACATGCACCAGCTGCTGAATCACCAAAAATTCTTGTCATTGATTTGGTCCATGATCTGGTACTGAGTAGATATATAAAAAAAGCTACACTGCATATGCGATTGCACGCAGATAACGAGAAGCTATCTATAAAGAGAGGTGTGAGACAAGGTGATGTAATATCCCCAAAGCTTTTTGCGCTTGCTCTAGAAGACATTTAAAAAGCTAAACTGGGAAGACAAAGGAATTTTAATAGCTGGAGGAAGGCTCTGAGATTTGCTGACGACTTGATAACAATATCTCATGATATTAACAAATTAAAATCAATGATAGAGGATCTACAGGATCTACCAAAAACAGCAGAAAGTGTAGGATGAGAAATCAATATGAAAAAAAAACAACAATAATATCAAACGAAGTGGAGGACGAGGAGGAGTTTGAAGTGAATGATAATAGCATCCAAAGAGTCAACAGTTATGTCGTGGAACGAATAGCTCGGCTCAAATGGCAGTGAGCTGGTCACGCTATAAGAAAACATAACGGCTGGAGTAATAAATGTATAAAATGGAGACCTTGGGGCCAAAAGAAAAGCAGAGAAAGGCCCACAATGAGAAGGTCCGATGAATTAAAACAGACGGCGGGCTTAAACTGGGTACGAAAAGCGTAGAATCCAACGGCTAATGATGATGATGGTGGCACTGAGAGAGAATTACGAAATTTTGCTGAGACATGTGGCTTGTCCGTTGCAAGCGTTGAAAAAATTTTGCACCAGGAGTTGTGTCTGAAAATAGTCTGTGCACGATGGATTCCGAAAATGTTATCACCTGCTCAGAAGCGGATCAGATTTCTCATTGCTATGAGCAATTTGAGATTAATGGACACTGGATGGATTTTTGGAAAGATTTGTAACTGTAGATCAAACCTACGTTCATCACTTTCATGCAGAGTCAAAACGGCAGACTATGGAATGGCGGCATCGTGATTCTCAGGAAAGTGTCGTGTGACTTCATTGGCCGGAAAGATAATGGCACCAGTGTTTTGTCATTCTGAGGGAGTTTTTCTTGTCGATTATTTACCGCGTGGTCACACAATAACGGGTATTACGCAAAGCTTTTAATCACAAGAACTGTGTTTCTATAGCTGCTATTCGCAATGCTGGATTTGAAATTTAAAACAACCCCCATACTCGCCAGATCTGGACCCTATCGGCTTTCACCTGTTCCCCAAATTCAAACAACATCTTCGGGGAACTCATATTTTGGACCATGAATAGGTGATGGCTGCTGTGAATGAGTGGTTTGCAGTACAGGGTAAAAATTGTTTCTAAAGGTATTCTATAATATAGCTTTGCATCATCGTTATCCTAAGTGTGTTGATGTTTTAGGGGATTATGTTAATAATAAAGATATTTCAAATGTCTTAAACATTTGCTTCTATAGCAGGGACAATAAATGATCGAACGCCCTGGTATTGGTTAGCTCATACAAAGTATCCCAACTAAAACCTTAATATAAAATAATTTTGTAAATGATCAAATTTTGTAACAATCGGTGGCACAGGTCAGTAATAATATGAAAGGGGACGTCTTTTACCATATAAGTCATTTACCTAACTTCATCCCACTAACTCCCAACACCACCAATCCCAAAAGTTATTAAGAGGTATGAAGTGATACTCCATTTAAAAGGTTTTCCTACTCATTGTACAATCTGTTCATGTTTTGCAATTTTGTGGATTCGTTTTCAAGAAAGTGAATTTTGAAGTTTCGGAAGGTAAACTAAAAAAATTCATAAAAGTTCAGGTTTTTTTTTAAAGGTTCAAGGTGGCCACCAGCAACTTCTATACAATAGGCTTTCATAGCAATTTCGTGCGTTATTAAAACTTTTGGTCGATAATGAACGACACTCTTAAGTAATCTGGCTCTTAATTCTTTCCGAGAATCTGGTTGAGTAGCATGGATCTTAGTTCGTAGGTGTCCCCACAGAAAGAAATCTAGTGGAGTGAGATCAGGTGATCTGACTGGCAACTCTACAGGACCTCAAATAAGTCTGCAGGACAAAAACTGATCTTCTCAGTTACTATCGTCTTATCTAAAATGTAAACAATTCACACTTTTTGCAAGATACATTTGATAATTGTTGACAAGTCTTACCAACTACTGGAATTAAAAATATTAACATTATATTATTTTGATTTGTTACTATGTGAAATGTTTTAATATTTATTGAACAGAGAATAGTGATCGTCACTTTGAATATTTAATAAAATAACCTGAACACTATTCCAAATTTCTTAATTTAACATTTCCCATACGCATCCGAAACTTCAAAATGCCATTTTTCAAATACGAATCTATAGAATTGCATACAAATTTCAGTATATACAAAGCGCAAAACATGTTTGCAAATGAACTTCTAATACCACTTAAAATTTTGGTATTATCAGTAATGGGGGCTAGAGGAATAAAATAAAGTAAATGACTTAAATGCCAAAAGATTTCCTCCTTCAAACTATTGTTAATCCGTCTCTTGTTGATTATTTACAAAGTTATTTAGAGCGAACTGTTTTAGTTAATTTAAGTAACACCCTGTATAAACTATCCCTTTCCATTTTTCCCCTCGATATCTAATCAGTCATATCTATATTAAAAAATAAATCAATTATTCATTTGCTACAACAATTAGGAAACCAGTATCCGACGGTTTCACCGATCTATATAATGTGCCTAATCAAATAGAATAGCCACCGCTGTATCAAGTTATTCCATATTCCAAAGTCAAACTTTGCGAGGCATTGTATAGCATAGAATATGAAAACAAGTTCCTGCAACAGTGGTTTGAAACTGCCTTGTTTCTGAACTACCTTGTTCGCTGTTACATACATCATTGACCCCATGTTAGATAGATTTAGATGAAGATAGATATCATGTTAGAGCTGATATAGCTCAACTTTGCCGGCCGGTCTATCATTTTGAAACTAAATACCTAGCATCTAAATAACACTTGTGTTTTGATATTTGTTTGTTTGTTCTGAATAAATTTTTGTTGTTCCTTCAGTTTCAATGAAACTGTGTATGAAGGAAAGATCAATTTGGAGCAGTGTTGAACCACTTTGAGAGTTCGGTTCGCCATTTTGACAGAAATAATACCTTATGTTTCTTCTTTATACACTGTGAAGTTTGTGTAGGTGGGCAGGTTTTACGCGCTTATGAAGTTTAAATAAATAGTGGGTTATTAAAATATTTAAAAATGTTTACATCAACGTGCAACCTCTAGAAATGCGTGCAATCAGATAACTACTGTGCTGACAACTTTGGTTCTAGAGCTGCTCCCACTTAACATAAATTTTACGTATGTATCAAACCGAATCTAAAGATCAACTCTATAAATGACAACTACAATTTCTATTCAAGATTTGAAAATATTAACGCAGCCAATACCGAAGAAATCAGCAAAAATGGATCGAACTATTTTCACTTATTTATTTCTGAATTTATGCTCTTATCAATTTTATTCTTTGTTCGCGCCCTGTAAATGAACTCTTTTGTTGTAAACGGTAAACGAAACATTCCATCTGTATATTGGTCTGTATCGCTCCTATATATTGGAACCTTTTCAGAACCCGATACCATTAGCTGATGGCATGCATAAATCTGGTACCTCTTGAATGTTAACATAATTTTTTGTATTAATCTTTTCTTAAATATAATGCGAATTTAGTATTTACGTTAATGAAAATGAAAATGAATGTTGCATTTCAATTGAAACCTACTTTAAATTACGAGTATTATTAGCGACCTTAAGAAAATCAAATACTATGTCCAATTAATTTGATCACTGACCACTTCTGGATACAAATAAGAAAATTATGTTTATTGGAATTCTTTGCGCTACAACCTGTTATTTGATAAAAACCATTAAGAAGACATCTTTGGGTCGGGATTTTACTCGAAAATAATAAACATTTACTTACTACTTAGCTGATAGTTACACGTACTTACAACTACTTAACGTACATTTCGAAACCGCTTGTTGACTGTTTTATTAATTATGGCAGTTAGTTAAATTTTTTATAATATGTGAATCGTTACATTATTAAATTAAATTGAAAAACGCCAGCAGTAACGTTTACGACAAATTGTTTGCTACTTTGTTGTACTACTTTTTACATACGAAACTGTATTAACGACTATAGGATATTCAAGGATTTAATACTACTATCATAATTTTTAAGTAAATCCATAAGAAAAACCTACATCTTGAAGCTGGTATACACACGAAGCCAGCTCAGTTACTCCGCTTCTCCGGATTATTTAAAGAAATATTATTTTTTAATAAAGTTACTGAACAAAGAGAGTGTTGTAGCCCGTGGATTAAGGGAGAACACCCTTTTATACGACAATACAGCATAAGAAATAGGATATGAAATATATAAAGGAACAAAGCCATTCCGTGGTATTTTAGATTTGTTAAAATCAAACCGACTCATTTTTACATACATTTATATACATGTTGGGTCTAGTAACATAATTATTTTATTACATTTATAATGTAATTTCAGAAGAATTCGAGGCAAGACGTTGTGCATCATAATCCTTTGACAGGAAACTTTTCTTTGTAATTTGTCTTAAGTCGTTTCGTTCGTTGTATAAGAGAGCGTAACATTTATTAGCAATACATTTTTTAGAAATACAAATATCAATACTAATTAAAGTGTTACTGCTACTATATAAAATAGAAACAATCAAATGCAGGATAGCAAAACAAACGATATAGCACTTATGAGTATGAAGGCGCTGTGATATAAATATAAGTAAAAGTAATTTCAGTATCGACAACAAATGTAAGCATTGTAGTCCCCAAAAAGGACTATAACGTCGTACAGATGTTTAGTAATTTTTCAGTGATGTAATGACATTTATTTATATTGATATTTGATAAATATGGTACCGATAGTTTTTGCTCGAAATATTAAGTATAAATAAAAATACAATCATTGAGCACAGTTACAACATAGCTACGAGCGCCAGCTTGGGCCAGTGGTTAGAGTATTGCGCTCCGGTGTGGAAGGTCACGAGTTCAAATCCCCGACTCAATGACCGCAAACGGCCTACCCAGTCGCTTTAAAGAATTGGGTACCTGCGTTCGAAATACCAAGGGGAGATAATGCGGTTGACGATGCATGATGCCTTCATGGGATGTACAGCCCCGCCATTATTGTAACATAGCTATAACTCCTCGTTGTCGAAGTTTAGCGAAAAACAGCCCTTATTTTACATAATTTTAATCTTCCTCCTCACCTACTTGCTTCAATATTACTAAGTAGAAATTTCTTTTGCTACATGATTTATTATGAGATATTTGTACATTTAAACTAATTTCTGAATTCTGTTAATAATCTGTTAAATACAAGTTTATTTCGTGGCTACTTATAACATGCTGCACTTATAACATGCTGCTGTGATATATTAACAAAGTATTTTTAATCAACTGACAAATTGTAGGCGCAGTAGCAGTAACTTGTTTGCTCTATTTAGAAGTGTTTCAGAAAATTCAAAATAAATAGTTTCCTTCTTCACAATATTCTACCAAAATACGAGTCGCAATTAGGGTGTATTGTCTGAAATTTGAATGTCTAACAATTTAGTTGTAAAACACCTGGCTGTGTATTATTAACAAACTTACACTATTATACGAGGTTTGGCAGATTAATTCCCGGATTAACGCTGCTGCATTGGAGTCACGTGAAATTAAATTGAAAGTAAAGTAATAGTTCTCAGTTTTATCAATAGAGAGGGGTCCAGATCGAACACCGATTAGATTCTGCGCAGAACGCCAATACGTACAACTAGTCAATGGTAGTCGTCATGGAGCAACGATTAAATATTAAGCTTTGCCGTAAATTAGGAAAACAACAACTTATGAAATATAGAAATCTGTGTAGAGTGATAACACCGTGTGTTTAAATGATTAATTTGTTTTAACGGCGTATGTTAGCCTGTACAGAATAACGCTAGAATCAATCGTCTGCCGATCTCTCGAAATACAGATTCGGTAACATGAAGTCCTAAAATTGTGGTAATAGATTGCCGTATAACCCTCCGACTGATGACAGATCTATAGAATATCAATAAAAAGACGACTCGATAACTTTTAGATGAAGATTTGAGAAAGGGAAACATTTGTGCAAAGTTCGTCTCGCACAGTTTTACGGATGAGCAAAAACGGAGAAACGCGGAATTAGGCGAAGACTTCGCCGATTGTTGTCGCGAATATGTATATTTTTTAACTGTATTGTCACTGCTGATAAATCATGAATGTTTCCGTAGGATCCTAAAACAAAACGCTAGAGCATGCAGTAGAGTGGAAAATCTAGAATTGCCTTTTTCGATAAACAGGATATTGCTCATAAAGAATTTGTGCTTAAAGAATAGTTATTTACATCCTTAGGGACGAAAGTGATAGTTTGCAGGCGAGGTGTGGCACAACCACGCCGAGACTGCAAATCACTTTACTCCCGTAGTGTGTACAACATTTTTTCTACTGCCGCTACTTACCTCCTTATTTGCCTTGCAATGGTTGTTGACAGGGAACATAATATTTCTTTAGGAAGAAATTTGACGTTTGTCAATAAACAGCGCGGAGAACATGTAACCATGGATATTGCTTAAATTTGTTTGGCAATTTATGAAACAGCGAATCAGATCGCGGAAAACATTTAGTGTCTAGACGCGGAAAGTAAAATAAGGCTTGCTTATTGGCTGAATTTAATCACTTTCCCGGCGAGGTCGGTTTTTTGGCATTTTCCGACCTGTTAGACTCGTACTTGCAACTGGTTTTCCATTGCGGCAGTAGAAAAAAACAGTAAATAGTGCGTTCAATGTTGAAGTTATGAAGCAGCATACCTTAAATGCAACAGCAGTTTCAAGAAAATAATAGTTGGTTCTTGTTGGATGACTATGAACCTACCCATTCTGCACTGATTATGAAGTAATTTCACATGAAACACGACGTTCTTGAGTCTTCTTCACTTGGCACCAGTGAAAATTTTTCTTTATCTTAAAGTAATAATTTCTTCCAATAGAAAACGTTTTCAGGACGTAGAAAATATTAAGAGGAATTTTACCACTAAATTGAAAGCAGTTACTACTGATGTCTCTGCAGACTGTTTTCAAAATTTTTATAACATTTCAATGAGTGTTTTAAAGTAAATCGAGATTACTTTGAAGACATAAAAAAATTTTTCCTCCTATTTAAATTGGGTTTCCTTTCATTCTGCCATTCTGGGAAGTAAATTCGCAAACTTGGTATGCTGATTTTCATCTTCTTTGAGCTAAATTGCGTATGAATTATATAATAATTGTAATATTACAGTTATATACATATAAAGTGAGTTATTCCGCTGTTTATTGCGAAAATAAAAAATAACGTCACAATATATTTCATTTATTACATACAATTCGTAAATGAAATTGGAAACATTTTTTACAGAGAAAATGATAAAATTTTGAAGGAACTGTTGTGTAATCTCATTACTGCTCGCTTTTTGGTAAAAATCTACCAGTCATGTTTTTTGTCATCACTTGGGTTTACGCAATTAAGTTTACGTAGAAGGACGCACGAAAATCTGATAATCCCGAGTTGGACGCAAATTACGTTGAAAAATAAGCTACAGCATATTAGAGGATGCAAATGAAGTAGCATATTTGCAATAAAATTTTTAAATACTTCGCTTGGAATTAAAGAGAAAATTAAGTATGCTCGGCAAATTACAATATTACTTTAATTATAATTTTGCGGTTATACAGATTTTACTAAAATATACTTCAAGTTTATTTGCAATTTGATTATTCCTAAGATAATTGAATATACTTACTTGGAAACTTCCGCTAAAAAGTTATGAGTGCCAAAATGCAAACATGATAACTTCTGGAACTTATAAAAGAACCTTCTAATTGGATTTCAGCCACTCATAACCTGTCGTAAAATAGCAAAAAGTGCAGGGCTTGATTATAACTTGCGTAATTAAATTTTGCAGTTCGAGCTTCTCCAGTTAATTAAACATCCAACACGTATTAAAAGTTCCTATAAATGGACAGCTATTTTTAAAAGTTAGGGCTAAGGTTGATTTTCGTCATACCGATGTAGATTAAAGTTTAATTTCGATTAACTACGCTTTGTATAAAGGTTCAATTTTTAGTCAATCTGCCTGCAACAGGTAGTGGATTGATTCCCAAGCGCTTCAAATAGCTTAATGGTTTCAGTATCATATGGTTATAATCCAAAAATAAAGCAATTACTAATGTCAAATTTTATCTTAGTAGATTAAAATGATACGATGGAAACCTTCATTACCATTTAAATAGTTTAAAAGTAGACAAATTTACAGGAATAGCTAAGATAAACAAAATTAGTATGAAGTTCTAAAATATTATTGCATTAGATTTGCTATAAGCGTTGATTTATTTTTCAGATATGAAATCATTGAATGTTATTTATTCAAGAATAGAAACATTTATATCTAAATAGCATAAACTATCCAACCCGTAGGTTACGCGTTACGTTTTGTTTGCTATGTACTATTATAAAGTAATTATGTTATGATGTGGCTTATGTACTTTAAGCCTCTACCACCTAAATTGACACCGAATCAGCTACGAAAGAAACAGCATGTATTGTATGCGTAGTTACTAAGTAAAAGCGAAAATAGTTGTTGGAAAGATCCTGACGTACATATAGAGAATGACCTCCGCTGGCGTACTTTGGGGTCATTCAGCAGGCACATCCCAAGCGATGTTGCCCCTGGGAGGACGGATTATGTTCCAATAGTACAATATGTAACATTCCTATTTTTCATATTTAGATTGAAAATTGTAGTGATGCCATATATACAGAATGTTTCGGAATTGCACGGCACTATTTTAGGTATATGTTCTCCAGCACGACATAAACAAAAAAGTTCATGAAAACATATGGTTCAAATTAATTTATTACCGAGATATTGAAAGTTAAAGATAAATAACTAAAAGTCCGAAGTTAATCAAGTAGTAGTCAATTGTATATCGTTCATTTTTTAATAGTTGATTAAACATCTGTCATTAAATCTGTTGATTAGCATTAAGTAACCTGTAGTGCTGTCAAGAATCGGAAATTTTGAAGAATCTGTTCTTGATTCTAGAATCGGATCCGATTCTCGATTCTAGAATTAGTTTTTGATTCTCGATTCTAGAATCGGATTTCGATTCTCAATTCTAAAAACGAAAACTGGATTTCGATTTTCGATTCTAGAATCGGATTTCGATTCTCGATTCTAGAATCGAATTTCGACTTCAATTTGTTTTTGTCACAAATTTGTTCAGTCTTGCAGAACAAACAGACATGTTTTTAATTTATGGCGAGATACGTAAGAATGGCGCTGTTGCTGTTCGAAGAGATCTTGAAACATTTCCCACTAGAAGGTTACCACATCGTAAAACGTTTGAAGCCATTGAAAGACGTCTTAGGTACACTGGCACGCTAAAGCTTGAACGAATAAACGCTGGACGGCAAAGATTTCGACGAACTGCAAACGTTGAAGAACGGATACTCAATGCTGTTCAGTTAATCTCCTAGTACTAACACCAGAAGATTGTCACTTCATTTCAATGTATCATGTACAAGCGTATGGCGAACATTGCGTGAGCAACAATTGTATCCACTTCACGTTACGCCTGTGCAAGATCTGCTACCAGAAGATTATAACAAGCGCAGAAATTTCTGCTAATTGTTAATTCGACAATGCACACGAAATCTTAACTTCCTGAGCTGCCTGCTGGTTACCGATGAATCATGTTTTACAAGAAGTGGTATTACTAGTTTTCGAAACACCCATACTTGGAACGAAGAAAACCCTCATACTAGTATGCATTACCAACATACCTTCTCATTAAATGTCTGGTGTGGTCTTCTTGGTGACAATCTCATCGGCCCCTTCTTTTTACCAACAAGGCTTTCAGGAATATCAATTTTTACAAAATGATCTGTATGACCTAGAAGATATTCCGATTGCCAATAGGCAGGGGATGTGGTTTATGCATGACGGTGCCCCTGCTCACTGTTCTCATATTGTCATTGACTATTTAAAAATAACATACGGTAATCGATGAGTTGGTCGAAATGGATGGCCACCACGATTTCCTGATCTAACGCCATTAGATTATTTTGTGTGTGGCTGGATGAAGTCTATGGTTTATTTTACGTCTATTGGCACACAGGGAGAGCTAAGTAATAGCATCGTGGAAGCATCAGCAACTATCAAGGGTTGTCCTGATGATATAAGAAACAGAAGTTGTTTTTATCTATGGATTTTGTAATAGAAACGCGGGTAAAGCAACGAGAGAGTGTCGAAACAGATTTCCTAATAGACGTCAACCGGCACGTTTCATATTCAGTATAGCCTTTAGAAGACTTCGCATAACTGGTATTGCCGTTCCTCCTAGGTCGCCGGCATGATGTAAATATTGAAGATCTTGAAAACGTTGTGAATGCTGTAACTGAACAACCGGAAAGTAGTACCAAATGCATAGCATGAAATTTAGGGCTATCACAAAGTTTTGTGTGGCGAGCACTGCATCGCGAGAGGCTGCACCATTATTATCGTCAAAGTGTACAAGCATTGCATCACGGAAATGCAACAGCGATTAAATTTTTGTAACTTGATTTTGCAACAACACGCCCGAGATAACAACTTCATTTCAAAAATTCTATGGTCAGATGAATCCCATTTCTCAAGAGACAGAATTAATAATTTTCACAATGACCATATTTGGTCTCTGGACAATCAACACGCGGCCATAACACGTAATTTCCAGCACAGATTCAGTGTAAATGTTCGAGGTGGTGTATTTAACAGACCACTATTTGTAAATGTATTTGATGGAACTTTAAATGCGGAGAGGTACCATAGCTAATTATTGCAGAGGTTTCAAGATACTGAAACTCGTATTGGAAATAATATGAATTTATTACGTGCAAGAGAGTTTAGTTCGTCGTTGCCAGTGGTGTATTCGGAGAATGGACTAATTTTTGAACTTTTACTGTAGTCTCAATGTTGCTTTCTGTTGTTACAATAACTGTTTTTAATTTTCTTAAAATACGATTACTCATGTGGTCAAAGAGATAATTATTTTAAAACCCCTATAACATCTTAACAAAGAAAGGTACTACATTGATATGAACATTTCTTCATAAAATTACATCTAGTTTTCATTGCCAAACTTATAGCTCTCATCAATACAAACAAAAAAGTCGTAATAAACATGGGTTCGAAAATCAAAAGTTTTCAAGATACAGCCAAATTATTTACACAGAGTAGGAGTGCAGAATCGTATTTATCACGTCTGCTAGTGAAGTGGATAGAATAACATTCTTTTTGAGTTTTTGTTAGCGTCAATATTGTTATTGTTGTTGTTGGAATCTGCATACCAACGCGGAAATGGCAGATATACATTTCATGTATGGTAAAGCAAATGTTCTTATGTGGCGCGTCGCTTATATGCGGAAGCATTTCCGAACCGGGCAATTCCGTGTGACAAATTTTTTTCTAATTTACGTTAGCATTTATCCGAAGTTAATGACTTTAAATCAAGAAACGGTGGTAGTGGTCAGTTTCTACTTGTGAAGCTGAACTTAACATTTTAAGAAGGATTGAAAAAATCCAGGTACCTACCAGTACTAGTAAACTTTCTGTCGAAACAAATATTAATGCTTCCCTAATTTGGTGAATACTACGTGAGGAGCAGTTGTATCCATACCATATTCAAAGGGTACAGGCTCTTATTGTGCCCGCTTATGCTGCACGTCTGATGTTTTGCCGATGCGCATTGACAAGAGTTGCAAAAAACGCAAACTTTGTTAGTGAAATCTTATTTACTGACAAAGCTAGTTTCACAAGAAACGGCATTTTTAAATTCCACAAAAGCCATGTTTGGTTTATTGATGTTGATTTGAAAGAGCGAGATCTAGGACGTGGTTTTCCAAGCATCGCTAAGCACTGCAGCCATCATTGGCTTATTGTACATCCTAACTAAGAAGTTTGCCTATCTGGGGTCATTCCAACTCTAGTAGTGATTTTTAACGTGTCACACATCGCAGTGGCACGGGACCTACGGTTTTACTTGTTATCCGATAGAAGGCGCACTTTCATATTTTTCCCCGCTAGGAAGATCTCACCGACCTTGGCCAGGTTCGACTCCCCGTCCCTTGGATCTAGCGGCAAATGCGCTAACCACTAGACCACCGAGGCCGGCTCATGTTTGATTAGATGAAAACCCTCATAGTATTATTGAATTGAATCATCAACAACAATTTTCAATTAACGTTTGGCTTGGTGTTTATGCAGATCATATGATAGGACATTTTTTCTTCTTGACTTTTTAATTTTTTTAATGCTTTGGAACTATTGTTAGACGTAATATGTGGTTGATGCACGATGGGGTTCCTGCACATTTTTCAATCATGGTAAGAAATTTCCCAAACGAATATTACAACGGCACGCGCATAGGGCGAGGGGTTCCAGTTGTGTGGTCACCTAGATCTCCGGACCTCAATCTGCTCGACGTTTGTATTTGAGGGATTTAAAGTCGTTAGTTTATTCAAGCTCTGTGAATAACTTAAACGAATAAAACATGCCTGTCAGACTGTTCGTATGAATCCGGCAATCTTTGAATGAATGCGGCGTTTATTTTTACAGATATGCGAAGGAAGGAGGACATGTAGAACATCTACTTTAATTATTTCTAATTAAAATGTTTTATTATACGGCTATCTATTTTAATGGATGGAAAACTTATTGAAACCTCTCTCTCTCCGGTGCCGTCTCAAACGAGGTTGGCAGTCATCATATTATATTCTGTTTTGTCGTATGTAGCATGGAATAGAGTGGCCGTGTACTGCTGTGTCCATTCTTTTATGCTTTTAAAGCATGACTTTTTTCTTCTTCCTTGACCTCTTTTACCATTTATTTTTGCTTCTAATATAAGGTGTATCAGGTTATATTCTCTGTGTCTCATTATGTGCCCAAAGTACTTCGCTTTCCTGTTTTTCATTATTTTGACTAGTTGTACTCCTGATTCAATACTATTTATCACTTCTTCGTTCGTTACCCTTGCGGTCCAAGGAATTCTCAACATCCTTGGGTCAATCCACATCTCAAAGGCTTGTATGCGTTTTTGAGCTCTTTTTTCATCGTTCACGTTTCACATCCATAAAGTACCGTTGACCAAATGTAGCATCGTATTACTAGCAGTCTTACTGTTAATGCCAACTTTAAATTACATAACACGTTTTTCATTTGCATAAAATTACTTCGAGCTATTTCTATTCTTTCCTCTTTCCTTCAAATGATCCATTTTATGATTTATGTTTCGTCCTAAGTATTTATAGTCTGTAACGTTCCTGATATCTATGTTATTTATTCGTATAGATGGATGTAAGTCAAGTGATCTAGAAAACACCATAGATCTTGTCTTTGAGGTATTTATGTACTGGCCCATTTCCTTACTTCCTATGTATAATTAAAGTTTGTAGATCTTGTTCACTGTCTGCGATGATTATGGTATCATGTGCGTATCTAATATTATTTATAATCGTTGCATTAACTGTTATTCCTTCGGGTGTGCCATCTGGTGCCTGATGAATTATCTTTTCCGAGTATATATTGAAAAATACCGGAGACAGCACGCAGCCTTGACGCACTCCCCTGTTTATTTCTAAATTTTCTGTTTTTTCATTCTCGGCTTGAACTGCAGCTGTTTGTTGCCAATACAAATTTCTGATGATTTTTATATCTTTTCCGTCTACGCCTATTCGATTTAGTTCTTCGATAATCTTTTCATGTTTGATTCTATCAAAGGCTTTTTCGTAGTCGACGAAACAGATCTATAGGTCTTTTCTCATGTCTAAGCATCCTTCTGCCCTGACCACTAGACTTAGTATGGCTTCTCTGGTTTCTAGCCCTTTCCCGAATCCAAACTGGCTATTGACATTGAAATAACAAGCTATAATAATTTTTGTAAAAAGCCCCATATCTTGAAAATGGTTGATTTTCGAACCCATGTTTATTACGACTTTTTTGTTTGTATTTTTAAGATCTATAAGTGGGTAAAACATCCGAACGTATTTTTTAAACCCCCTGTATAACACTCACACAATCCCTGAAATCTATTTGGCAGATTGGATGTCCTGAACCTCTTGAGTCTGGGATGCTCATCTTCCCTTTCCAGTGTATTTGGGTGGTCACTAAGCCGATCATTGTAATAGCGAACACTATACATCTCCACCTCATCATTGATTGTAGGGTTACCAAGATCACGGCGTATATCGTCATTCGACACATACCATGAGCGTTTACTATGGGTCTCAATGTTTTAACTTGAAACTGTTTTAGAATGTCTATGTTAGAATTACTTGCTGTTCCCCACAGTTGCATATATGTAATACATTTTCCGAAATATTTCTCCCAACTCCTAAATATTTGGCATTTGCTGTTGAATATTCAGCAAAACTGATGGGCAGGTACCTCTTTTCGTGATGAAGGTCACATGTATTGATTTACTATAGTTAATTTTGGTGTGCCACTTTTTAAGCCATGCTTATAGTACATTCAAATGTATTTGGAGGTTTGGAGACGCCACGCGCGAGTCGGGATGCGTTGCAAGTACAGCCGTGTCGTTACCAAAAGTTGCAGTCGTTCTTCTTCTGGTGGTAGGCAGATCAGTTGTAAATAGGAGGTATAATATCGAGCTCAAAACACTACCTTGAGGGATACCAGAGTTAATAGGTAGTTTGAAAATCATCAAACTTGTACGAGGAAATACCTGTCGGCAAGTTATGATTTGATAAGGTTGAAGTAGTAGGCTGGGGGTAATTTATTCTTGATTTTATAAAGTAACTCATCGTGCCATACCTTATCAAAGGATTTAAAGACGTGTAAGAATAAGGCCGAACAGTACCTTTTCCCTTCTAAGACTTTGTTAACCAGCGGATAAATGAACAAACTATAGGTTGATACTATTTATATTTGTGTATACAGACGAAAAGCATTTTTAATTTTATTTCTAGAATATTACAAAAAGCACAAAAGGAATGTTCAAGTGGACAAAAAATATTTAGGCTTAGCTAACATACTTAGTAAAACCATATGTATTAAGTATGTTCGTGCTAGATGGATATTTGTTATAGCAACACTTGTTACGCAGTCGTTACAAGCAGTTTACAGTTTGCAACTGTGTAAATTTTTTTCGAATTGTAATGTTATTAAAACCAAAAATGTAATTTTATCGATTAATTGGCTGCACAATTGTTTAATTATTATAACTATAATTATAATTGTATTAAGGATCAATATGATTGTGTGACTTATGTACGGGAAGTTTTCTTTTTCTATAACCTTTAATACGTTGAATTAGTCTTCTTTGTCTGGAAAAATTTTGGTAGCATTCGTATTTTTTATACTTACAAACTAAATATCACTAATCAGTGAATTAATACATACTAATGCGTTTTAAGCCTCTTAATTGTTGTTGATAGAAATTTTAGCATTTTCTACCTGAAAACTATTTAGCAATATTTGGTTGAAAATGAAGAAAAGTGTTAATTAAATTGTAATCGTTTGAAATACGTTTCAAAGGGTATTAAGTTCAAGATGTAACCTACACGTTTCAAAATTTTTAAACAGCACTATAATGTATTCTCATGGTTGAGAATATTTTGCACTTTAATTAAATTATCTTTAATTGTTCCAATCATAAAAATGGGAAGCTTTCAAAATGGCCAATGCATAGCGCGAATCACCATTTTCAAGACGAAAGTAGAAGACTTGTAATGGTTTTACGTAACTATTGTTGTCATCCAGTTTAAGCTTACTACATTGTGGTAAAGCCCAAGGAAGGTTTCTGTTCCAATAAAAGCGATACATATAAGGCATCAAAGCAAACGTGTTTCTTTTCTTTAGGAGTATTTGTCAAATCAAATATGACATATCTGCAGACCCGAAGAGAAGAAGCTATTTGCCATATGTCAACATGAATTTGCTCGTCTTTCAGCCTTCCTATAAATATTTAGCTGCTAAGGAAATACCATTTACGACTATATGAATTGCTGGAAACTTTAAGTGGTAGAAGTAACCCACGATATAAGAATCAATTATAATGCAAATTTAGTAGCTGCCGTCCACGTTGTCCCAAAGCGATCAAGGAATTAACAACGCTAAACACACCAAAAACATTAAATCTACATTAACGCTGGTCTTCCTGGCGAGGGTTTAGTAACCGTCAACTACAGCCTTGGGACCCCTTATGAAGATTCTAAAAGCTCGTTCCAGCCTCAATAATAACAAAAGCTCCCGCCAGAGGGTTTGACAATCAATGAATCCTATATCGTACCATTTTACTACAACGTAAGTTTCTTGTTCCCTGTATAATGTGAAACGTTTTCTCTCCCCATCTTTATCTAAAGGCTGTATAGATAACGTCAGGTCATTTCTGAAACCTTTGTTGTGATAATGGAATATGCACATCACTCGCGTTTCCAGTTTTATTATTGCATCACGAATACAATTCGACGTGTGCCTGTAAAATATTAAAATCGCTTCCTCCTAACCCAGCAACACCACATGTTGCTTTTAATAGCAGAAAGATAGTGTGTTAGTGAAAGAGTTTCAATGTTCATCGTTCTCTCAGGTGTAACTATTAAATATTTACTGATTATTAGTACTACGAAAGATAGTTTTTAACATATTATATGCATAAAAGTAGAATTTTTTTATTGTAAATAGCGAATTGGTTTTTGCAAAAACAGCGATACCAACAAATAATGTGTGATAGTTTTACATATATTTTTTTTCAATGCGTTACCATCTGGATTAACTTTATGTAAATTTCTAAGTATTAAATATTTTAAAATCAATCACCCGTTCTTGAATAAAACTGAAATTTCGAAATATTCGTAGACAGTCTCAGAGACGATTGTAGTTCATAAATTGTTTCTACGGTCGGCCATGTAGTCGAGAGAATACCAAACTCAGTATTTTTTCCAAAATGTATCTCTACGTTTTAAGTGATATCAATATCGGAAGTGTTTCAGAGATATAGGCGATGACATATATATGTTACGGTAAATGTAAAAAATTGGTTAATGTTTATAATATAATAACAGCCGTTAATATTCATAATCACTAACAGCTCTGGTAAATGCAAGAAATATCTACAATAATTCACGTTCACTGGTAATTTTATGTAGTTTCCAAAAGGTATTGGTTAGTTGGATACATAAACTTAAATTAATTACTTTTTACCGGTAGACTTCTATAATTACCGATGTTTTTGTAGTACATATGGAGCTTTAATCCTGAACAAAATGAGAAAACATAAAAAATAAGGACAAGTTAGGTTAGGTTGGCTTAGATTAGGATTACAGAGACCTCGGTAGAGCAGTAAGATTTCGCGTTGTCAGCCCAGGTCACAGTGAAATGCGGCTCAACCGGCTGCGGGGTCAACCCCCGGCTAATGAGACTGTATTTCACTTGGTTAAGTGTAGAGTGCATATTGCATGAATGAATAGTATGTAAGGGACGCCCGCACTACACTAAAGTAATGTGAAAGCGGTTCAAGAGGGGGGGGGGGTAGTATGAATGAATGAAAAAAAGGTTAGGATTACATCTTTTTATTACATTCACCACTACATATCAGGTATTATACAGGGTTGCTCATTACTGCGCCAAAGTCCAATTTTGGCATTACTGCAATGATTTGGAAGTTTATATTTTGTTTTAGAGTGATGTAGTGCCAAAATGCGCACATTATAAAAATATTTTTAATATGCAGGATGATTCGCTCTAGTGAAGCATCTTCAAGATATTGTTTTTGTATATTTTTATATTTTTGAATTCAAAGTAAAATTATTTATCCAGCTATCTTTTGTTTTTTGATTTTGGGTGAGACGTTGGCGAGTTTATCTAAAAACAGTGAAAATAATGGTCGGCGCAAGGTTTAACAAATTAATTCAGTGGGTGAGTACTACAAGTATTTAAGAATACATATTTCGCAGATATATGTGTTAAGAGTAGACAAATACTAAAAATTACTTTTATTATACATGGTGTTGTTTACACCAGGGTAAATTTAATTGATTTTACAGAGCATTTTCAGAATTGTTTCAAATGGAACGCTGCATATTATTATATTTTGAATTCGCATGATAATTCTCCACCATTATTATAAATATTGTCCTAAACCGAAAATAAATATTTTCATAGCTCCTTTTACAGTTTCATTAAAAATAGTCGAATTATTAAACCTTTTACTGTTATCTAACCTTGTAGCCATCATAGAAAAAACGATTTTATTTCAATTCAAGTATATATTTATAACAAATCTTCAATGTGACTGCCGTTCTGCAACATAAATGTTCAGTCTTTTCGAAAACGACATAAATTACTGCTCGTAACGAATCAACGGAAATTGTACCAAAAGCATCTGTTATGTGTTGTCTTATATCTTCTGCAGTAGTTGCAGGGATATGGTATACAATATGATTTTATTTCCCCTTAGGAAAAAATCCATTTTCGTCAAGTCTAGAGATCTAGGTGGTCAATATATGGGATGGCTGCGATCTATACACCTGTTCCTGAATTCTTGTTTCAAGAACTGCCGAGTCATTAGTGCCAAATGTGATGGAACAGCGTCGTCCTGGAACTACATATTTTTCATTAGATTTAAAGATCACATTCTACATTAGTTATAAATAAATACTTGCACTGAAATAAAATCGTTTTTCTATGTATGTTATTAATAACAAATGTTGTCACTTTGCAACAAAATCATGACTACTAGGTTTAACAAAAATTAAAAGTTTAATAATTTAACGGTTTGTAATGAGAAACAAAAAATATCTCTCAAAATATCGATTTTATGTATAGGAAAAAATTGTGAAGAATTAACATGCCAATTCAAAAATATAAAAATATACAGCGTGTTCCTTTTGAAGAAATTGACAACATGATCTTTAAAGTCATTTTCTCAATTGTAGAATACAATTTTGGTAGTTGTGTCGTATGTATTCTTAATTAATAGTAATACTCACCCACCGAATGAATTTGTTAAACTTTGTAGGGACCAAAATGATCACAATTTTTAGATAAACTCGGCAACGCCAAAGTCCCAAATCAAAAAAACAGGAGATCGTTGGAAAGATAATTTTACGCTCAATTTAAATATGTAAAAATATACAAGGTGTTCTATTTAAAAAATACCTTAAAGATGCTTCACCGTAGCGAATCGCCCTGCATATTTAAAAACAGTTTTATAACGTGCACATTTTGACACTATACCACTTTATAAAAAAAATATTCAATATCATTGTAATAATGCCAATATTGGACTTTGAAGCACTAATGAGCAACCCTCTATGTAATTGCCGGTAGATATAATAAATTCGGTTAAATATAATACAATATAATTAACCAAATTTACTGGTGAGTATAAATAATTACCGGATATTTTGCATAATCACACACTTATTTACATTTATCCTTCCTAAATGTCTTTCACGATGTTGGTTTTCTAGTAATCCAGCATGGATAATTCTGTTAAAACTTCAGAACTGACAATGAAAATTCTTAATGCTGTTGTAAAAAATCAGTAAACTGGGATCGGTGCAACAGCAATTTGAAATAGGTAGAAGCAATTGTCCCTTTAAATCAGCGCTTCGTAAAGGTTATCGGGAAATAAGCCTCTCTGGTAATAAAATGGTCGGTTTTAACGAGAATGGTAGCGTGTATACGACAAATTCATAGCTTCAGAGTGTGCGAGTTTATGGAAGCGGTGATGTGTTACAAGAGCTATCTTTTCAATGCCCTAGTTTCTCTGACATGCTCATGCGTTGTACAAATTAAAGCATTTTATTCAAATTATCCAAGATGGGGTTTATGCCCCTGGATTACATACTCTATATCATTTATAAACGACCTAGCACAAACTTGAAAAGTATTGCTTTCTTTAATGTATGATTGGATCCCAAAATATTAATTGATGATTTTTTTGTTCAGCACAAAATATAAATGTACGGGGTTTATTCGGAAGAAGGGCCATTTCAACATTACCGCTGAATGAGGGATAATCACTTTGGTGCATTGTGGGAGTACTTTAGTGGTTGATGAACTAGCCACACGTCACTTTCCCAATGTTCTGTCTATGTATTTAGCTCTATAATAAAGCGCTAACCGTGTTTCTCAAAAGTGAGGCGCGTCCTCCCCCATGCCCGTGGGGAGGGAGGGGACAAAGATCCTTAAAGACAGGCATCATATAAAAACAGTAGATAGAAAATTAACATATTGAAAGTAATACCAAACATCCAATCTTAATGGTTAATGTTTAGCGACCTCAATGGGGCAGTGCGAACAAGTGCTGTCAGTCGAGGTCACAGTGAAATGAGGCTGAATCGACCGCGGGCTCAAACCCCGGCTGAGGCGACCGTAATTCACTTAGTTAAGTATAGGGGGCATGTTGCATGAATGGCTAGTATGTAAAGAACGCCGACACCCCCCTGAAGTAATGCGAAAACGGTTCGGCCGGTAGTGCCAAGGTTAAAAAAATTCTTTGTGTTCAGTATATTGTTTTCTTATAAGAGATTAAATATATACAGGGTGTGTCAGAAATAGCTACAAATACTAAATCCGATGGTAGATTACTAGAACTTAGAAAAACATTTCTTTGCCAATGGAACCTTTAAGATATGAGAAAATAATAATTGAAAATTTGACCCAAAATTGTTTGAGTACCGCAGGATAATAATAAAAATTTGTATTCAAAGACATGTTATGCAAAGGAGAGTAAGATAGAATTGCATACAAATTTCTTATCACCTGCCACAAACCAATACTATTAGGTAGGTCAGTAATTTCTATTCAGTCTGTTATTGAAGCTGGCAAGCAGTGTTTCTACCAAAATGAAAAATTTTACGTACATTGAACTTACTGATGTTGTTCTTATTTACGGAGAAACTTAAGGAAACGCTCTAAGGGCAAGGCAAATATACTTAGAGCGGTATCCTCAGCGCCGCATTCCAAACAGCCGTAGATTTACTAGAACAGTCCAACATTTACGGGATTATGGCACGTATCAACTACAAAACCAACATCGCGGTCGTCCAAGCGCAGAAAGGGTTGTTAATGTAGAACAGCATGTCTTTGAATTAGTGGAGGAAAGTCCTAGTGTTAGCACTAGAAGACTTGCGTTACAAACTGACGTTTCCTATTCTACTGTTTGGTGGATTTTGCGAGATTAAGGACTACACCCTTACCACGTCCAACGTGTTCAAGGTTTGCAACCGGCGGATTATGTACGTAGGCACGATTTTTGTGAATGGCTTCTCCAAAAGTGTAACAACCAACCAAATTTCCTGTTCAATATGTTATCTAGTGATGAGGCAGGATTTAGGTAAGAAGGGGTGTTTAATGTCCATAATACCCACATTTGGTCAGATGAGAATCCACACGAAATAGTGGAACATAGTTTCCAACAACGGTTTTCCCTACATGTATGGGCAGGCATTGTAGGTGATCACCTTATCGGGTCATACATTTTACCTGCTCGTTTAAATGGAGCTCTGTATTTACACTTTCTCAACGAAGGTCTACCAGAATTGCTTGAAAACGTATCTTTAGAGACACGACGTAACATGTGGATTTTACTTGATGGTGCTCCGTCTCATTATGCTAGGGATGTAAGGGAACGGTTAAATAATAACTATCCTGAAAGGTGGATTGGACGAAACGGGCCAGTTCCATTGCCAGCTCGTTTGCTAGAATTCAATTGTTCCTGTGCAACAGTATACAAACGAAATATTACGTGTCTACTTGCTGCTACGCTTACCATTAAACTAACCTAACTGAACAGACATAATGGTTTTCTACATTCTGTCCCTACTGTGACAATTTCGGTAATTGCCGCAAGTTTTCCCCATACTTCACCTACGGTAGTATATGTAATTGTCTCGAACAGGCTGCAGTACTGCGAGGTGGGTGCCAAAAATGTTGACCGATGTTCACAAAAACCAACGAATTGCTCCTGTACTGACCTTCCTGCATTACTTCGAAAAAGATGGCGATGGGTACCTGAGTAACATTGTAACTGGCGACGAGACTTGGATTTCGTACATAAATGTTATATTCAAACAACAATCAATGTAGTGGAAGCATACGGGTTCCCCCTAAGCCTCCGCCCGAGAATTGAAAACGGAAAGCTGATGCTATTGTTGTTTGGGATAGAAAAGGAATATTGTTGGTTAATTTCCTAGAACGTTGTACATTAATGCAAACTAAGATTACTGACCCATGGGGTAGTGCTTTTGCACGATAATGTCTGACCAAACTCGGCGGTGCATTGAGCAATTCCATTGAGACATTTCTAACCATCTGCCATACAGCCCCGACTTAGCGCCGAGCAACTGTCGACAGTATAAAATTGGTTTTTGACACGGAAGATACACCAAACCTTGTACTACGGTATGATAAGTGTTTAGATTTACCTAAGTATAATAAAACTTTACGTTTTCCGTAACACGGCCCATTGGCCCTTAATTTTCGAAAAAGCTTCGTATTACTACAATCTGTAACTATAAACTCAGGCAAAATCCCAATGCTATTGAAAATCATATAAAGTGAAACGTATTTGTACTTCTATTATTATTTTGTAAAACTGATTAAAAGCGTATATGAAAATTTCCTATAAGCAGCCGCCACGCCGCTTCAGCCCTGTGCAAACAGAAAACATATTCATATTATTTACTTTGGCGTTTTGTAAATATTTAAAACCTAGGAAACAAACAAACTTTTTGACACTACGATTTACCTTCGTAGCTGAAATAGAAATTGATTGCAATATATAAATACATGTGTAATTTAAAAACAATCTTCTATGTAGACATTATTCTCTTACTTCCTTCCAGTTTACATTATTTTGGCATTCACATCATTTCTCCTTTTCATTGCCGTGATTATTGTTTTATTCCGTTCTGATAACTTGTGCTGAGTATTTCGCAGCTGTTTAATTGTAACGCCAAAATTGTACATTTAATGACGTCCGGAGTTTAACAGGCTGAGCCTTAGTCGTCGAACCTTTCTTGATTATTATTGTAGAGAGCGAAAACAATAAGATCCCATCTGCTACTTTCAGGATTGTTTAAAGAGAATCTCAGCTTAATCGAAGCTGCGATACGTTTCTAAAGTCCTTTTCAAATTTTTAAGACAGAGCTTAGGACTATGTCCTCCAAACGTATTTTCCTCACAATACATTTCTTTCAGCCCTCTGAATCAGCATTTCGAACAGATAAAAGAAAGGCACCGACCAACCTCTACGTACATACAAATTGACTGACGTAAACTTGAAGAATACTTGAGTTGTCTCCTCCAGTTCGAGTCAGTGATATAAAACATCCAGCTCGTTCAAATTTTCTGCTTCTCTTATTAGCGTAATACAAAGTTGAATATAAACTAGGAGAGAAAGTGGGCCAGTTTTCCATTAACAGACAGTATTCGGTGACTTCTAACGTTTGCTCTTTAATCTCTGACAAATTCTAATTTTGAACATTTCTGTTAAATTTGATTTATTCTGAATTGTTCTTTTGCAATCTGAGCCTACACAGTATTTCAATTCAGATTTAAAAGGGTAGAATAAGTAATCTGTAATAATGAAAACGCCTAATGATCTCTTAAGCTCATATTACTTCGTTAATTATAGTCATCAATTGTACTGTAATTAATTCTTTTTATGTAATTCGTATTTTCTCCGACTTTTGACTTTCCTACATTTCTTTCATGTGGCTTTCTGTATTTCACAGAATTTACGTAAATTTAAATTGTAAATTTTTCTTTAATTTACATTTAGGATAAATACGTATAAAAAGCGATTGAAGGCGATTAATACAAAGGTTTGAAAAACATGGTACAACAACGAACATCAATTTAAAGCCGAAGAAGATTTTAAAATAAACTCGAAACAGTATAAAAATAGATAAGTTGTGTCAATAACACAGTTAATTAAGGAAATATTAAACCTAATCCGATTAACAAACTTATTGTTTTTTCGTAAATTACCGGTATAGTTTATTGATGTCTCCATTATTTTGCTGATATTTGTGTAATTCAACAATAGCATTGTAACAAATCAATAACTTAACGTAGATAATTACATGAATTTACGTTTCTTCTCGAAGGAAATGATTTTTAAAACTCTATTATTTATTAAAAAGCAGAAAGACGGATTACAATAAAGCGTCTTAATTAAGAGGCGAATTATTATAGACTGAATTTAACATACTAAGCTACTTCTTACAATAGTTGCATGAAAGGTGTGATAAGACTTTGTAACGATTTCCGCGCCTAAAAGAAGGCAACCATTTGTACATATTTAGTTATTCACATGCTTATAGGACTTTTTAATATTTCGAAGTTACATTTCTGTCAAGCCAACGCTGTGCGTAATGGAGTTTCAAAAGTTGGGGGGAAGGAGATTCTAAAAGACAGTTTTCCGTAATTAGGTCAGTGGGTTGAGTATTGTCGATCGTACCGGAAGTATATTGTGAATAGTGAGCTATTTCTTTTGAATCGTTTATCGATTGGGAATTCATTTTCCGCTTTGAAAGTCACTACACACAGGAGCTTTTCCCATAGTTGAAGGGAAGCAAATCTCCAGGAATTTATTTCCAATATAGAATTTCCTCCGGTAAAGAAGATTTTGTTTGGTGTTATGCCAGTGCCCATCAACTGGTGAGTTGGTTATGACCAGAAAATTGTTGTCTTGTCTTAAATTCCAGAACCTTAATTCTAATCTCCGATAAATTTAATTTAGGCAAAATTCGTGCGGCTGGACGTCCCGAAATTAAGGCGAAACAGTAAAAAAAACTCTACATTCAACCGTATTGTTCAAATTGATACGCTGTCATTGACGAGTAACCTTGGGAAGGTTTACCCGAACCGAGTGGACGCCTGGGGCTAAATATAAGTCTGGTGTACGGTCCAGCTGATTGCCGCCACATCTTGAACTAGGGAAGTGCATTTAAATCGTACATTTTCAATTTTGTAGAACCTTGCCTTGTTGTTTACCATTTCATTATCATTATTTAAGAATTAATTTAGTAATTGATTTGGAGCCACAGAATTGTGTCATTGGGGGCTTTAAATGGGGACTTGTGTACATATGAACTCCTATTGTAATATTCCATTTATTAGGGGAACAATTTTACGTAAAGCTTATATACAGGGTACTCTGATAGTGGGTTGATATTGCGTTTGTAAGAGTTCACAGCTTGCATATTTTTTAATCGGTTTGATCACGCATGAATTCGTTACTCGGAGGCCTCCTACGTTACGGATTGCGCTGAAAATCACTGGTATCTTATTCGAGTAGCGCAATAAAGGTCCGAAAAATTGTTTGAGTGTCGCCCAATTTAAGTTTAGATATATTCAGTTCCAGGAACGTAAAATTGAGACTGCTAATATATTTTAATTTATTTTTCTTGTATATAAATATTTGAATTGTGGGTTGTTTTTTTATTAATTAGAAAGAGATTTGGTTGCAACTTGTCTTTTATTTTATGACGAATTATCTGGAATTAAGTTTACATGAAGGACAGATAGTACATATAAAGGTAGGTGATTATTTATCTTGGGGTCGGACTTTCCAGTTACCACCTCGGACGATGTTAGTAAATTATAAGTCGATGGCGCCTATAAATTAATTGTTGGAACCTACTGCTTCTTCGATTGGGTTTCCGGGATGCTAACATTTATCAAATTGTTAATTTTCTACCTAAGCACTGGCGCAGTTACGAGGTTGTTTATGCAATTCAACCAATTTTTGTATGTAGTAATCATTAAACGCGTGACAACTTATTCTAACTTATCATAAATAGATAAGCAGCTATCGGTACAAACCAAACTGTACTAAATATGGTAACTTGCGACCAAAATATAATGGCCAATTACATGAGCTATCGGAATAATTCAAATGAAGCCTCTTCTAAGCTATTCCTATTCAACTTTGACCATAATAAGAGTATGATCAACAAACTCAATCCCTGGACACACTAGATATCTTTACTTTAGTCATACTGTTTCTAATATGTAATACAATCGCTTGCGAGTTGTCATGGTAAAGTTCAGTTACCCCTGTATTTTTTCTTTTTGGGGTATTAAGCACCAGGTGTGTAATCCATTACAACTTAAAATAACTTTTACGTATATTCCCTAGATGTTTATTACATAGTAGTGTGCAACCTGCTTCAATTTGCCTAGACATCACTTTCATAGATTTTTCAAAATTTCTGAAGAACACCAATCAGCATTTAAAAAGGAACACATATACTGTTCATAGCATTTGGTTTTTATAATTATACATCAGTACTTATATAGTTGTACCATTATTTTGTAGTCACTGCTTTTCTGTTACTTGATGCATTGTTTTAAATATAACTAAAAAATTAAATGTACATTAATCGATATATTATTATGATTACTATTATTATTGGTATTATACTCGACCAGATATAAAATCATTATTATTTGACATTAAATAATTAATCATTATAATACTTAAACTTCGTCTTTTCCATATTTGTTTCTAGACCCCATGCCTTGTAATCTTCTACCAGTTTTCTAAACATATAGCATGCGTCATCGAAATCATCCGCCAGAACAACTTGATCGTCCGCAAATAGGAAGATACAATCATTTCTTTCCCCAATTTCGGCTCCCATTCTGTTAAATTTTCTAATCCACTGCTTTAGTGCTGAGTTTAAAAACAGTTTAAATAACGTGGGAGATAGACAACATCCTTGTCGAACACCTTTATTGACTTTAAAATAGTTCGTTTTTTCTGTTCTCATTTTTATTAGACTTTTAAAAAGACAAAGTAAATGACAATTGGGGAAATTGGAGGAAATATGAAGTTAGACATGGGTACTATTAAAAATATTTGAGAATATAGATATCTAGGAGTGAAATCAACAAATGACGGAAAGGATGACAAGGACATCCTGGATAAGATAGGAAAGGGAATAGCAATAATGTCAGCTAAATTCGATATTATGGAGCAAAGAAATTAGAAAAGAAACTAAGATTAAACTATTCAAATCAATGTAGAGAGCTGCGTCACCTATTGTTCAGAAATATGTATAATTAACCAAAGTCTCGAAAGAAGAATTATTAACGCAATCGCAAATAGTTATTGGAGAAGATGCTGTGGCGTGACACTGTTGGATCATGTGAAAACTGAAGATATTAGACAGCGAAAGAGTATACCTTAACGGACGAAATAGAAAGAAAACAGCTATACTGGTATGGGCATTTAAGAAGAATGCCAGAGGAGAGGTTACCAAATGCAATTTGAAACCGGACACCAGCTACAGAAGAAGAGGACCCGGGAGCCTACGAATAAAGTGGAAAGAAGGGATAAGAAAAGCCATGGGAAGATGGAATGCCCAAGACGAGTTATGGCAAGACAAAAAAAATTGGAGTTTGGGATGCCATAGACGACCACAAGAGCTGATATATACAGGGTGTCTCAGAAAGAATGGGCCAGCGTTTAATCATAGATTCTTTAGGTAAAAATAAACCGATTAAACCTAATATACCTTAGGCAGAAAGTCCTTCCTTAAGAAGTTATAGAGCCTTAAAGTTTAATTTTTTATTTTTATATTTTTACTGTAATTTCCACAAATCTAAAGATATTTCTTTGAAATTTGGTATACGTACTTATCATTATGTAGTATAGTCATAGAATTATTTTCATTAACCAGACTTGACCGCAAGAAGCACTTAACCTAACACTGAAATCTTATTTTGGCTCTAACTTTGTTATTAGTAGAAATTTTTAAAATTTTATTTTATTTTCTGAAAGAGAATTAAAAAATACAAAACTAAGGTACTCTTAGTTCATACGCGTAAAAGCAACCGTTTGCCTTAAAATGCTTGTCCCAAGTTTTGAGTTGTTGTAAGGAAGTGCAATTATCAGGTAGCCATGATCGCAAAAACAATGGATAGTGCTTGTGACCTACAGTAAAGAACAATGCTAAGTCAATTAAATACTTTGGTGTTATAGAAATTGTATTTTTAATTTCTGTTTTGGATTTACGAAAATGCAGCAACGTTCGTTATGTCCAGGCGTTTTCGTAAATGAAACAGAAATTAAAAATACAATTTTTATAACACCAAAGTATTAATTTGACTTAGCATTGTTCTTTACTGTAGGTCACAAGCACTATCCATTGTTTTTGTGATCATGGCTACCTGATAATTGCATGTCGAAACGGCAACCCAAAACTTGGGACAAGCATTTTAAGGCCAACGGTTGCCTCTACGCGTATGAACTAAGAGTACCTTATTTTTGTATTTTTTAATTCTATTTTAGAAAATAAAATAAAATTTTAAAACTTTCTAGTAATAACAAAGTTAGAGCCAAAATAAGATTTCAGTGTTAGGTTAAGTGCTTCTTGCGGTCAAGTCTGGATAATGAAAATAATTCTATGACTATATTACATAATGGTAAGTACGTATACCAAATTTCAAAGAAATATCTTTAGATTTGTGGAAATTACAATAAAAAGAAAAAATAAAAAATTGAACTTTAAGGCTCTATAACTTCTTAAGGAAGGACTTTCTGCCTAAGGTATATGAAGTTTAATCGGTTTATTTTTACCTAAAGAATCTATGATTAAACGCTGGCCCATTCTTTCTGAGACACCCTGTACATATAATAAATACTAGTTAAGCTCATGGGTTCATGTTTTTTTTATGGTAGCTTATTAAAATACAGGGGCCAGTTAACATTTATGTTACAAGCGGCAAACTTGGTCATGGGAATCATTTTAAAGAAAATTTAATAACATGAAATTGAAGAATATCTGTAAACCAGCTTACACTTTATACCTATAACTAAAATTTATTTATTAGAACCTAACAATAACGTATGTAACAAAAGTTTTCGGAAAACAAAGAGAGTCAGCTATTAAAAGCCAGTGTGGCTTTATTCAAAACTTTTATCTAAAGGGTTAATCTTACATCTATAGTGAACAAAAATAAAATTTTAAACTGCAGCTAAAGGGCCTTGGTCTTCGATAATTCGCAGTTTTGCACGAACATGTCCCATTAGAGTCTGGACGGTATCCATTTCGCGGATCTTATTAAATATTCGTCGCCGCAATTGTTCTTCGTTTTGGGCTTCCCAACCATTATTCTATACCTTTCTGCTCAATACTGCCCAAAATTCCTCGATTGGTCTTGCTTATGGTATGTTTGGAGGATTGTCGTCTTTTGCTACAAAATTGATATTATTTGTTTCCAGCCATTGCCTAGTGATTCTAGCATAATGACAAGAAGCCAAATCAGGCCAGAATACTATTTCATCATTAACGTGATGAGTATTAATAAAATCAAGTAATTTTGGAAGGCATCTCTGTGTATAAATTACTGCATCTACCGCTTCTCCTCTAACATGCCCAATATACGGACGCGAGATTCCCGCTTCTGATATGGCACACCAGACTAGTAGTTTATCAGCGAATTTGGCCTTACATTTAAATTTAGTTTCATTAGGGCAATTCCTAATATCATCAGTATAGAAGCCATCGTTCCCTTTCATTTCGGCGTTCGACAAAGTGAAGTATTTCTCGTCGTCCTTAACGATCACTTTGTTTCCATTAAAATATCGACGTCGTAATGCTCGACAACATCTAGGAATTCTTCGCAGCTGTAGATCAGAATATTTTGTTACAACTGACTGCAGTCCGCTCTTTTCTTCAAAACACCGTCCGAAATTGAACTTATCTAGTTTTATAAAATATTGTTGGAAATTTTTTCCAATTTCCCGAAATTCGCAATTTTAACTCGAATGTAATTTCCTTTTATACTTAAAGCACAAACTAATGAAAATCCTTGTATTTTTAATATGTATACGTTGTATGGTAGCTGGTAGTAGTGGAGAGTACATAGATTATGATTTTTATACTCATTTTGGTATACCAACCGCATTTGTATAATTTTGAAATAATTGTTTGATTTTAATCATATCTGATAGGGCTCGTACTGTACTACTACTTCAGAAGTGTGATAATAATTAATCTCTGTGTACCTATTTCTGAATGCAGGTTGAATAATTTGAAGCAATCGAAGTAAACAGAAAAGGAACAAGAACAAAAAAAAAAACCTTGATAATGTTGATATATGCGGCGTTCTATTGAAAGCCTACAAAATTTATTTAAATAACTAAATACTTCAATTAATAACTGGGTATGTACCGAAAACAAAACAATTACAGGCGGTTATATTTTAGAATGTAGGTAATTGTTAATTAGTGTAATTACAAAGAAGTTAGAGCAGTTCATAGGATTATTTATGAGAAGTAGATAAAGGTAAATCAAAAATGGTTCTTCAATTTTTAGTTAGAGAATAGAGCCCATTTTTGGTCATTTAGATATGTGATTGGACAATAATGCCTGTTCTTCTGTCTAGATTTAATTTGTATTTATTCGGGTGTCTGAACAAAAGCATGAAAATACACATCAAATATTTTATCAGTAAATATATGGTGATCCATGGGAGAGTACGATTCTTCCCTTCCAAAATAGGCAACCCAAAATACATATTACAAGGTACTGTGATATTTAAATTGTTATTGATGGTATCATGAATCAGAGATGCCTGCTTAATATAATTTATAACAGTTTACTTTTTATTTAATAAATTGATATACTTACTATTTTATGATTTTTAAAATACTTAGGTTCATATCGTGAATACAAATTTAGATATTTTAGTACCTAGCGAAATGTATTTTGGGTTGCCTATTTTTCAAATGGTAGGGTCGTACTTCCCCGTGAATCACGTGTTATACAGGGTGTCCAAAATGTGATGGTATACCATTGCTATCTCGGAAACGGTTATAGATGGAATAGGGCATCAAGTGTTCAAAAGTTGCGGAATTACATGGCCTTGGTCAAAATTTAAAATTGCTATAACTTTTTTATTTAAAGTAATTGTAAAAAACTGAAAGGTTTACATGAAAACATAGACAATTACCTACATTTTCATCCAATCTGTGTATTTTTACGCCTACTACATTTTGAGATATGGCTACTATCTTTTGTTTTTCTTATGACCGTCATATTGGATTTTTGCATCGAAGCATTGGAAAAAAAATCAACAAATTCAACCTTGTATCATACATGGTACTTTAACTAAAAATAAACCCATAAAATCAACTTTTTATTATTAACACACTAACTGTCAAGTTGCCATGAAATGAAACAATTGACTATCCAATCTAATCCAACTGAGGCTTATGCTTGTCAACCAAGGTGTTGAATAATTTCCATAAAGTGTATGAAAATGAAGTATTGTAATGAAGAAAAAGTCGATATGCTTTTTGTGTATGCAAGAGCATTTCGCAATGCAAGAAATGCTGCTGAAAGATACGTGGACTTGTATCCCGAAAGACAGGTTCCTGACACCAGAATATTTGCACGGTTAGAAAAAAATTTGCGCGAATTGGGAAAGTTTGAAAAGCGGAAAAAAAGAAAATTAACTGTTACAGCAGAAGGAGGTGAAGAGGGAAACTAATGTCTTGGGTAATAGTATTTTATAAATAAAATTTTTTAAAATTTACCTTATGATATTTATTTCATGCTACGTGCATTTTAAAAATTTTAATCAAAATTAGGTTTCTCTGAGGGAAATCGAAAAAGAAACAGGTGTCAAAAAAATATCGACAAGAAAAATATTGAAAAGACATAAGTACAGACATTATCGCTACAGAAAAGTACAACATTTGAGGCCCTTGGACTACAATAAAAGAAACATTTTTTGCGGGTGGTTATTGAGAAAAAAGAGACAGGATGCAAACATTCTCAAAAAAATTCTATGGAGCGACGAAGTCAGAATCTGCAATAACGGCTGGTTTAACAGAAACATCCACTATCGTTGGACCCAAGAAAATGAACATTTACACCGCGAAACTGCATTTCAGGAGAGGTTTGGTGTAAATGTTTGGCTCGGGGTATTGGACTCAAGTGTAGTGGGCCCTATCTTTTTTGAGGAGCATTTAACAGGGGAAAGATACTTGGATATGCTGAGATATACGTTACAAGATCTCTTGGATGACCTTCCCCTAAGTGTCTTAAACAATTTCACATACTTTCAACAGGATGGTGCACCAGCACATCGGGATAGGCGCGTTACGGAATTTTTAAATACTTTTAAAACCAATTGTTGGATTGGTAATAATGGACCCATAAATTGGCCGGTTAGGTCTCCAGACATATCCTCTATGGATTTTTCCATATGGGGAATTATTAAACATAATGTTTATAAGACGACGCCCCCTGATGTAAATGATTTAAAACTTAAAATTAGAGAGGCGTGTAATACAATTACCCCGACCGTTTTAAAAATATTCAAAAAAATTTGACCCTGAGAGCACACAGATGTGTATTAAACGTTTAATGGTGGTCATTTTGAACATTTGTTGTAGTTAATTTGTTGTTTTTTCTTTAATTGTTTGCGTTTTTGTTGATTTTGATATTTTTTATACTTTTCGTTGTTTATTATTTTTTTGTTTGATTTCATGGTAACTTGACAAACAGCGTGTTAATAATAAAAAGTTGATTTTATGGGTTTATTTTTAGCTGAAGTACCATGTATGATACATGGTTGAATTCGTTGATTTTTTCCAATTCTTCCATGCAAAAATCCAATATGGCGGCCATAGGAAAAACAAAAGGTAGTAGCCGTATCTCAAAATCTAGTAGGCGTAAAAATACACAGATTGAATGAAAATGTAGGTAATTGTGCATGTTTTCATGTAAACCTTTCAGTTTTTTTAAATTCCTTTAAATAAAAAAGTTATAACGATTTTTAATTTTGGGCAATTTTCAGTTTTTTTCAAATATTTTGAGAACCGCTGATTTTTTTTTTCAATCTTCAAATGTCGTATTAAAAGCCATGTAATTACGCAACTTTTGAACATGTGATGCCCTATTCCATCTATAACCGTTTCCGAGATAGCAATGGTATACCATCACATTTTGGTCACCCTGTATAGGTAAATTCTGGCATAGTATCATCCATGAATCCCATTATCTAATTTTCCTGGTCTTTCCGATCGTCAAATTCCCGTTACTGGTTAAAAAGGGACTGAGGGTGCAGGTTCGGAACCCGAGTAATTCCTACTATGACTTTCCTTTCGAGTGAAAAATCTTTTTGATTTCTTTTATTTTTTAGTAGATTTTTTACAATAAACTAACTATTGTTTTTCTTTGTTGTCTTTTTTTTTCACACATTCATACTACCGTTCCCCCCCCCCCCCGGAAACGCTTTTCGCATTACTTCAGGGGGGTGCGGGCGTCCCTTACACACTAACCATTCATGCAGCATGCACCCTAAACTTAACTAACTGAATTGCGGTCGCCCCAGCGGGGATTCGAAACCACGCCGGAACAAGTGCAATTCAGTGTGACCTCGAATGGTCAATGCGTTCTCGCACTCGACCACCGCGGTCCCTTTTTCTTTGTTGTCTGGTGATTTTAAAGGGGAAGTTCCGTTTCAAAATCGTTTACCGGAACGGAATTTCGGAGAATTATACAGTCATTTGCCACAAAATGTACCGTTATAATGACACGAGAAAAATGAATCAGGTAAGAAATTATGAGATAAGGAATTCCATGGAAGTACTACAAACATTAACCGACTCTATACAAAAAAAACAGCTTATATGGTATAGTCATGTGATACGAATGAATAATGTAAGGTGCTCTACGAAAATGCTGCAGTAGATACCAAAAAAGCGAAGACCAAACGGTAGACCTGGTAAATTAGGGTATAGAAACAGGAATGAGAATACGGCAGTTAGAAGAAGGAGACTGGAGGGAAACAATTTAGTGCTGAAATAGTTGCAAGAAACGGCCTGTAAAACCTCACACAGAAACCGGTTGGCTAAACTGCGATATATTTGAGTACAGACTGAAAGTTCGCCCCCAAAATTATTTTTCTGGCGAGGCTCCTGGGGCGTTAATCTTTGAAAATTTGCCAGTAACAGGAATTTGACGATCGGAAAGACCAGGAAAACTGGATAATGGGATTTCATGGTCCCAGAATTTACCTATATTACCCAGGAAAACCACCAAAAACCTTAGTCACGACAGACAACCTAGAGGTTCGAATCCTATATCTCTCAATTAAAAGGTAAATGGAATATCGCTGAGCCATCTTCCTCGGTGATACGATTTCTTACTGAAATCTGTGCTTATTACACGTCCGACGATGAATAGCGGGCGGCGAGAGGTAGAAGCACGGTCAACATTCGTCGGTTGTACACGACACTAACCTGTACGTCACAAGCTTGTTGTATTTTGTTTTCTTAAGCGCTAAACCAATTGCGCTCCAACTAAACATTTTCAATTCAGATGATAATTGTTGCATGGTTGAAGCATATTTGCTAAAATCACAACTTATTAATTTTTGATAATTTTTCCAAGTAGGAAACATCATATCACCATTTTTTAATTGTTTACTTTTATTCCAAGTTTTAACTTAAATGTTTAAATGCAACTCCACATAAATGCGACAACAAAATTTCGGCTTTAGAGTTTTAAATTTATTGCCATAATATAGTAGCTGGTTCCTTATCGACTGCGGCGAATACACCAGTGACTACAAAATGTTGTTCCTTACTAGATAGTATTCTAATTTTCAATGTTATGTATATCATATTTTTTTGTTCCATTTTATTATTTTAATAAAATCTACTCCAAGCTTGGACCGCGGACCACCTATTAGGGTTTTGCGAGCCGCACGTGGCCCGCGGGCCGCATGTTTGACACCACTTATTTACTATTTACTCTGCATGTTGACCAACGACATTGTTATGACTTTTTTTCTACGCATCCATTCATTTCTACAATTATAACTATTTCATGTTTATCGTTAATCTTTTCAATTAACTGCGTCAATTGTACATAGAAATCTTCTTTTTATTCCTTACTAGCATTATCTGTAGGTGCATAACCACACACCTACTATGGTTATTTTTCTTCCATTCCATATCATATCTACCGTTATGAATCTTTCGCCTATAGGGTCTCACAAAATTATCTTATTAACTAGTTTTCAGTTGAGTATTATATCAACATAATGTTTGACTCTCCTACCTTCGTCTATTCCACTATAAAAACGGATGTAGTCATGATATAATTCATTTCCGCTACCTACTTGCAATGGTTCTGATAGAACAGCTACAGCTACACAATTTTTTATTGGCTCACTGAAGACTTCATTTTCTTTTGTTCTTATACCTTGTTTATTCCAATATCCCATTATTAATGTTCCTTTTGTGCCAGCAGTTTCTGAATTTTGCCATCCGGCTCTTCCGAGGCTTCTGTGTTTTATAATTTACGGTATATTTAATAGCAGAATTCAGGGGACCTGAAAGGTAACTGCGCCTAAAACTGCAGTGGTATAAAAAAGTTCTGCATCAGTTACACAAATAAGATAAATTGCAGTTTAAACCCACTTTTCAAATATTTTCATTCCATCATTGCAAATATACAATACTAGGAATAATAATAGCCCAAATGTTCATTAAAAAAAGAGGAAACCATTCGATATATAAAAATTATTCAAAAACAGAAAAATTGTACAATATATTGCTGTGTTACAACGTCTCTAATTGAGACATCTTAACCTATTGCTAAATTTAATAAAGAGTTATTAAGCTACCCTATATAAGAAAATAGGTTGTTTAACCACATATAAATCAAATACGAGGTATATTACGATTTCCGATCTTCTTGGTTTGCCATAGAATACCTGTATAACTTGGTGGTCAGGTAGTAAAGCTGGTTGATTTGGTTGATATTCATCTTCAGAAAAGCATAAAGGGTACTTTTCTACCTTATTAGTTCATTCTGAGCTGTAATTTAACAAGTATAAGTAAAAATGTAATAATTTTGACGGCTTGATTTTATAATGTAAATTTGTGATTTTTATACTTTTCTATTGAGAAAAATATGTTCTTAGTAATCTCCTTATGTGTGTGAGGAAGCTTTGTGTTAATTCTAATTAACATTGAATTTATTTTTAATAAGTTATTTATAACCTAATGTAAAATTATTTGTCAATTTGCAACTGCTTTGTCAGAAATATGCCGTGCGAGATATCGATATTTTTGTAATTTTGTAAAGAACACAAAAATTTCCTTTTTTGTGTAATTTTAGTGATAAGAATGATATTTTACGTTACTAATATTTCTCATTAATTTGATCAATTTTAATGCTTAATACTGATTGGAGGAGCCCCTTGAAAAAAATTTATTTGTATGTAGTGGATTGCTAGGTAACTCGGGAAAAAACAATGAATTTTGTCTTGTAAAACAATTTAGTTGCACTCTGACCACCAAGACGAAAGAACACTAAATTTGTATTTCGTGATTATATGTTAGTGTTTTCAAGTTAAAATAAATGTGTTAATATTTATCTACGTATTTAAAATGTTTTCTTCCACTCTCCGTTCGAGAAATCGTGAAAATCTTTTATGGAGGAATAGAAAGTGGCGTCAGTAAATCGTCATTTTTTTATCACTCACCTTTTGTTGATGGGTTGAATTTCAATTTGACTTGACAAATGAACACAAACGTCAATGTAACTTGTGGAAAATTTGGAATCTACCAGAAATAATTAAATATAAATAAATGCCTCAGTGGTAGGAGAGCCAAGCTTAGGATTTAATAGTCCAAACACTTCCCGGTTCGAATCTCTCCAGGGTCGGAAATTTTTTTAATTCCCTGGGTGGTCGGTACTGGGTCCCGGTCTCTATTTGCCATTGGGGATCAAAGTAATGGCACTCCTCGTATTAGAGGAGTAACAAGATCATATACACAAAAAATACACCACACACCAGCAGGTTAAGCATGGTTTCGCACAAACACGTAACCCGCAGAGTCGGGCCGTATTGTGCAACAGCACAAACTAGCTTAGCGTTGCCTCACACCGCCTCGACATTGCGCAAGCTGTAGAAACGAGGATCACAATAATGATAATGATGAAATAAATAAAAGGAAGTGCTTCGAAATATTAAAATTAAAATTGGATTACGAGAAGAAACTCAAATAAGGAATTTTACCTTAGAACAATACGGAGTTTAGGACGTTAATATTACTCATACAAGTTTTATGAACAATTAATGGTGTAGCATGTTTGGAAAGAAGTATTGAGAGCTGATTTTACTTACGTGTGGCCGAGATTTGGATACAACAAACACCAATTAACTGCACTAATTTGGTTAAACAAAACCCTGGACAACTTGTTATTGCTTTGAATCCTGGGACTCGTCATGTGTGAAAGGACCGGACGCGCCAAAGCTGGCTGATTTTAAAATTCAGGACAGAAGTGCGTTACACCAAAGTTGCGGTCAACTATATAAGGTGGGTGTTTCTTACAAAAAAATAAATATAAACATTTAGAAAAATAAATAATAATATATGGTGTTTTATTATGTTTATGTTGAATTATGATTTTGAATAGTATTTTGTGTCATAAAAGGGAAAGCACTGATAATTTTGAAATGAATTTTGCTAACTAATTTCTACATGATAATGTTCCCTGTTTTTTTTGTGTGTGTACTTGCGTTGTTACCAGCTACACGAGTTCATACAGTACTGCTAATTACTGAGATCTACAGAAAAGTTGGTGCAATTTTATTTGATTTCGTGTTGGTTAAACAATTTATGAATTTGTTTATTTCGAATATTCATCTAAAGGATGATATCTCGATTAAGAATTTGATATTGTTTTATGGTGCCCAATGTGTAAGTTTAACCATTCACTTTATTTTTATTTGCCCCAACCAACGTTGTAATTACAACCATTAGTACTTATTTCATTAATAGTGATAGCTCCACAACAATACATAATAATGTAGTCTACACCTAAACGTTTGTTTTGAATAACTAATTCACACGTTGTTGACATCGACTTTACCAGATTTTGTAATTCGTCCTTCGTGATACAGCGATCCCAGGCATCAGTTAGGAATTCGATTAATTCCGCTTTTTCTGTCGGCTTTTTGTCTTGAAATAATGTTAAAAATCCTCTACCATAAGTTTTCTGTAGGATTTAGGTCCGGAGATTGTGCTGCGCAGTCTATTCTTTTAATTTGATTGGTCGACATCCAAGATTGAACAACCATTGCTCTGTGGCAAGGAGCATTATCATGTTGAAAGAGAAAGGTTTTTTCGGGAAATAACTCTTTTCCACTAGGCAGCATCTTCTCCTATAGGACATCAATATATTTGGTTGCATTTGTCATGCCAGATACAACATGCAGTGTACCAGCACCTTCAGCAGACATGCAGCCCCATATCATGACAGAGATTGGATGTTTAATTGTTGGCAGAACACACTGTCGTGAAAATTCTTCTCCGGGAAATCTTCTAACATATGTGTTTCCAGCATGACTGACGACTGTTAATGTTAAAGGTAGATTCATCACTAAATAATACTTTCTGCCATTCGTCATTGAAGATTTACTGGGAAGAATACTTCGCTGATTCGCCATTGCATTGCGAGGACGCACGGCCGTTAACAATTCGATGTTTCAGTACGGGGAACTGAACCCCAGATCTTTACCGTAGAAACCTAACGACCTGCCCTCTAGCTCGCGACCGCCTCTAAATATAAACATTTCCCCTGCATTTTAAGAAATTATTTACTCATGAATTGAAAATAAACTCTCTTAATAACAAGAGCGTTCAAATTATTCAAAGTTTTATCAACTGAAAATGTAAACTAGATACATCTTGTAATTACCCCTTTCCAACTATACACGTGATTTCATAGGTACTAAGGTCAGGTTTTCGTAAACTTGTATGAAGTGATACAAACAAAATAAGAATTCCGCGACACTGACCTACGACCTCGCTGCAGAAAACATACTTTTAATAGTCGCCATTGCTATTAGCCCGAATGCAATAAACATGATAAGGCCGAGTTCTAAGATTTCCTTTATCAGTATTAAATGTATATATTTTATGTTAATGGGGCTTCAATTTAACATAGTTCTTCTAGAGCAGTCGGCGGTTAACATTGTTGGGATTGTTGACAGGGAAACAAGATGAAATTTATAATTGTGCTCGTTGCCGTCTGTGGCGTGATTTATTCCGACGCCAAACCAATGAATTACGAATTCAACGAGTTGGGTAAGTTATACTTCTAACAATTAGCCAAATAAACCCATTTAATGAAATTGCGTATGTGAATCATTCGTACAGATCGTCAAGGCCTGTTTAAATTTTAATTTAACAAATTTATTTGAATCTGTACTGAAACTGAGCATTCGGATTTTCTGATTTTCTTAATATCCTATTTTAATGATATGTATTTCTACTCTCTTAGACGATTATTCACCTGGAGATAAACAGACAAACAGATTCGCTTTGGGCAGGCAAACTGGTGTAGTGACTAGTGATATCGACGAGTGTCATGGCATTTCTTGTCCTGCTGGAACCGTAGCATGCAGCAAATCAGTGAAAACAAGCACTGATAAGAGGATGTTATTGGCGACAGTACAATGCGAAGATATTGAAGGTAAATCGTATAGTTTTCGTCTTGACAGGTTGATATTTGTTCAAATGGCTGTACGACAACGCATCTAGGCAACAACAAGTAGTTTAGCATCTCATTTGATTATATTAGTTTAAAAAAAATAAAAGTCTAAGTGGAGGTTGGTCGTAGAAATCACTTTGCAATTGTTCACCAACAGTCCAGGAAAATATTATTGTGTAACAGTAGAATTTAATAATATTGTTGAGTAAATAAGAAGATACTATTTTATGTATTATATATTTTTAATTTAAATTTTTTGAATGTTGCTAAGTTTCTGGTGTGTTTTAGGAAACGTTTTGAATTCCGTCACCAAGTCTTCCGAAAATCCCTTCGAAAACACCCAAATTTCCAGCTTTTCGTTCACTGGCCATTATAACTACCAAGGCGGCACTTCAATTGGAGTTACACCACGAGCAACTTATCGTAACACCTATTACAACAATAATAACTACAACAGCAACAGCAACAATTATGATGACGTAGAAGTATTTTAAATATAATATTAATCCCTTCGGTGTAATGTTGGTACTTGTATTATTATATTATATTAAATTTCTGTTACGTAAAAAAATTTAAAAAATTGTTAGCTAACCAATAAAGTGTTTTTAATCTAATGTTTAATTTTTCTTAAGACATAAGAAGTGTAGCAAAACATGGAATGTTTAACAAAAATTTACACAATACTTGGGAATAAATTTTCCTCAAAATAAACACTTCAATAAAGGTTTTTATAAAGGACATACTTACATCTGAACATCATAGAAGTTAAGAAATGCTTTTCTTGGAGTGTAATACTAATGTTGAGACTCTACGCCCATGAAGGAGTGAGTGTAGCCTGCAAGGTGGAAAGGCAGAACTCCCATATCCTTCCTCTCACACCTGGTTGTCGCATTTGCGGTGTGGTGAGCATCTTACACGAGAAAACCGCTTTATTCCCCCTTGTTCTTTCGAACGGGGGTACCTAATTATTTAAAGGGACTGGATAGGCCGCCTGCCAGGCATCGAGTCGAGGATTTGAACTTCAGACCTTTTGCAGCGAAAACCCGTGTTCTAACCCCTGGATCATAGTTAGTGAAGTATACTGCATATTTAATGGAAAGTTGGGTGTTTCCTGTAGACGCTTGAAATATACTGTTAATATAGTTAATTAGTTTTTTAACTTACCATTTACTAATACTTTGATGTAGTAAAATCGTATATATTTAAATTAACAAAGGATCGTCTGTAGTCAATTTATGTTGTAAATATAAAATACCAAAAAGAGGAACAACATAGAAATTTTAATACTGTTAACATTTTTATACTATAACACTTTGAGTGCTCAAACATGTTGGTAGATTTTAAGTATAAGGGCATGTAATACTGAAAATGGTTGTATTTTTATAATTCAGTAAATAATAACTAGAACTCAAGAACAACCATAAATTCATATTTCTTATGTAATTATATTTACTACATGGGGCAAAAATCCTTTTTTAATAGGTTAAAAACGAAAACTTTACCAACTA
>JABXWE010009975.1:0-46125 GCA_014611495.1 Limonius californicus
ATAGGATATTGTATAAGATCCGTAAACGTACAGAGGTAATACGGGGAAAATAAATTATTCGATATTTATATCACATTTGCATGAATTCTACGGTTGAAATCGTGGAAACTTTGACCTAGGAGAGTGCAATACTTGTAATTTTTAATATACTCCAAAATCGCTGTTTGGACGAATTCTTTAACAGTGAAGATGTATTTATGTACAGGGAATCGTGTCTAAAAGGAAAACGATGAATCTCGCTTTTGGATATTTTCGGTAGTAACAAATGTGCGTTATATAAAGAAAACCGAAACCCTAGAAAATAATTATTTGCGGTTATACACAGTTCAGAAACTCTCTAGCTTGACGACCGATATTTTAATTGCGAGATTTTCAAAGTTTATGACTCGCAAACAGGAAATACGGCCGGGTATTTCTTTTTGTTAACAGACTCGGCGAACTGCAGCTAAGCTGTCTGTTGCTAGGGTGACCTAGTGCACCCTGACCTACGCCGGCAGAGGGGCCAGGATCACCTCCGCGCCTACAGGCACGGTCCCCGACGTTTATTAAATACCGCCGATTCCCAACAAGGTCCCCAATTTAATATTCAAAGTCAAACAGCCAACATCTAAATGTTTTCGTAAGCGCCTAAGGTTCACCGAACGACGCATAATATCTTCAATATTAAACATGTTTTTTATTGTTCGCGGAAAAGTGCGATCGATAACCCGATAACTGAAATGTGGGTGCTCGTACTCTCTGGGCTTTTCATGCAGGAAATGAACGCATTCTGATGGAAAAAATGATTGAGCTTTATTTTCTAGCTGTTTAATTGCATTTGGTCGCTAGAACTTGCATGTTTGTGCGAAATAAATTAGGCTTGTTCGCTGTGCTGCTTTAGATTGGCGTATTTGTGTGTGATTTATTTTTCTGTGCACTTTTTACAGGTTTCCATTTGTAAGTGTGTTTCAGGCCGTTTTTTTCAAACTGGAATGATGTGTGGGGTGAGAAAACGGGAAATGTAGTAATAAACAGCAAAAAATTTTTCCTATTTACATTTTAAAATATACGAAATTTGTAATTCATAACAGAATTTTAATGCAACAAATACAACCAACAAATCTTTACTTTAAGTGGGTTGCCACAGCGTTAAAAATTTTACTTTTTACGACAAAAATTATCAGATGATATAAACAATAGGAACTGGCAAAAAAATGTATAAATATATTTCTACTAAGGTGTGAAGCAGTCCTGCATCACTTGGGGAATTGGGGAAAACTTACACAAAGGATAGTGAATAATATTAGAATAGTTTAATACTTTATTGACTAACCCTTGTTCTCGATGAGTAATTTGTATTTATTTTGCATGGATTTACCAGTTTTCCAAGTTCTTCCTTGGAGATACAGAGAACCCAGAGGCATTGGTAAGGACTGAGATTAACTCCATTTTGTTTGTCAGTATTTTCGAAATTAGCTATTTTGCCACAAGTTTTCGATTGGATTAAGGTCTACGGATTGTGTTGGCCCATCCATTCAATAAATTTTATTGGTCATCAGTCAAGATTAAACCACTTCTTAATCTGCAGTACTTCAATGTACTTTTTTGTCATTTATCATCCAAGAGATGACCTACAGTTGACCCACTCCTTCGGCAGACTTGCACCCCCATACCATAATAGAAATTTTGGCCAGGGACGATATTCTTTTTTCTCACAGTAAATACATCCTAAGAGTCCAAACTGCCGAAGGCTTCCTCTCACCGTAAGTACATCCTTGGTGTCCAAATAGAAGAAGTCTTCTTTTCACAGTATATACATCCTTGGAGTACAAATTGCTGAAATCTTCTTCTTACAGTAAATACATCCTAAGAGTCCAAAATGAAGAAGTCTTCTTCTCAGAGTAAATACATCCTTGGAGTACAAATTGGTGAATTCTTCTTACAGTAAATACATCCTAAGAGTCCAAAATGAAGAAGTCTTCTTCTCACAGTAAATACATCCTTGGAGTCCAAATTGGTGAATTCCTCTTACAGTAAATACATCCTAAGAGTCCAAAATGAAGAAGTCTTCTTCTCACAGTAAATACATCCTTGGAGTCCAAATTGCTGAAGTCTTCTTCTTACAGTAAATACATCCTCGGAGTCCAAATTGCTGAAGTCTTTTTCTCACAGTAAATACATCCTCGGAGTCCAAATTGCTGAAGTCTTCTTCTCACAGTAAACACATATTTGTAGTCCAAATTGAAGAAGTCTTCTTCTCAGAGTAAATACATCTTCGGAGTCCAAATTGCTAAAGTTTCCTTCTCATAGTAAATACATCTTTGTGGTCTAAATTGAAGAGGTCTTCTTCTCATAGTAAATACATCTTCGGAATCCACATTGCTGAAGAAGTCTTCTTCTCTCAGTAAATACATATTTGCCCTCCAAATTGAAGAAGTCCTTGGAGTACAAATTGCTGAAGTCTTCTTCTCGCAGTAAATACATCCTTGGAGTCCAAATTGCTTAAGTCTTCTTCTGACAGTAAATACATCCTAAGAGTCCAAACTGCCGAAGTCTAGCTCTCGCCGTAAGTACATCCTTGGAGTCCAAGTGGAAGAAGTCTTCTTTTCACATTACATACATCCTTGGAGTCCAAAACGCAGAAGTCTTCTCACAGTAAATACATCCTCGGAGTCCAAATTGCTGAAGTCTTCTTCTCACAGTAAATACATATTTGTAGTCCAAATTGAAGAAGTCTTCTTCTCACAGTAAATACATCTTCGGAGTCCAAATTGCTGAAGTTTCCTTCTCATAGTAAATACATCTTTGTGATCTAAATTGAAGAAGTCTTCTTCTCATAGTAAATACATCTTCGGAATCCACATTGCTGAAGAAGTCTTCTTCTCACAGTAAATACATATTTGCCCTCCAAATTGAAGAAGTCCTTGGAGTACAAATTGCTGAAGTCTTCTTCTCGCGGTAAATACATCCTAAGAGTCCAAACTGCCGAAGTCTTGCTCTCGCCGTAAGTACATCCTTGGAGTCCAAATGGAAGAAGTCTTTTTTTCACAGTACATACATCCTTGAAGTCCAAAACGCAGAAGTCTTCTCACAGTAAATGTACACAAAATCACCCCAGTAGCTTGTGAGTATAAGTTGATCAGTTTTGTAGAATAGAGGCTTCTGTCAGCCAGACTCGATCGACTGTGGATTGATTACAGTGCACTTTGTTGGCGATTTCAATCTGTTTCTTCTGCGAGAATATGGGGCAACTTTGATAACCTGTAAATCTCAAATAAGTGTCCTAAGTTTAGTAAAGGGTATATATAGTTAGAATACAAAATATATTTCTCATACAAACCAGTTTCAAATGGGCTTTAAGTAATTTTTAACCGCTTCATTATTTTTGATAATATAAGTAACTGATTAAGGGATTTAGGCATCAATATATATTTCAATTTTTCTAAACAATTCCAAAATCCCAGTAAGCAGAAACAATATTTATGTCTATCTTTCCAAAATTATATTAATAAATTACATTTAACTCTAAGAAAAAAATTACACACTTAGGTGACGCAGGACTTTTTCACACCACTGTAGATAGATATCATCCTTACAAATAGAAGGCAATTCTTAGAAGAACTGTTAATTGATCCTATAAAGGAAGCTTCTTTATATAAAATGGATAGTTGACAGAAAAGAATGCTGTTTACCAAATTAGAGTCAAAATTGTTTGTATTTATAAATGAACAGTTCTCAGAAAAATTGTCAAAAAAAATATTATAATACAATAAATAAAAAAATAGGTATCACTGACAGTTTACGAATGAACTAAGACTTGGCAGAAAATGAAGTTAAACTCAAAAAAAAGTTAAATGTCGTTATAAAATGACAATCTGCCAATATTATCGAACGATAGCAAACCGAAAACATGGAATTTAAACCGTAATACAGGTAATTATTAAGCAAAATTTAGAATTGGCAGAAAAAAGTTTAAGCCTAAGAAAAATTGCCAGACTATATAAAAAAATGAATGTTTATACTGGGCGAATCATGGGAAAGGAACGAGGCATCAAGAAGTTTTCAAATTAAGGTTGGCTGTGAGTGCTATAAAACATGTCATAGCTGTCATGTTACGTAACGGCCATACCTTGTGTTTATTTCTTCGAATATAAACACGAACAAAGTGAACCTCAAAGCATGTTATAAAGTAAACAAGCAACAACAAGATTAAACAGATTTTGAGAAGAGAATAAATTATTTTAATTTGACAGTTGTTTAATTTTGCATTTGTTTATAGTTTAATCTAAGGCATACAAAAAATGTTCATAACCTTCCCAAATTTAAAAACTTTTTGATCACATGTTACGTGTCGACGAATTTTTAAAAACGGGCAGCCCAATATACATATCAAAGTACTACGATAATTAAATTTTTATTGGCAGTGTTATAAATTTGACAGTAAATTAAATCAACTTTTGGTAAAACTATCAAGTGACTGCGAAAGGGGAAGTTTATATTCTTATAACCCTGCAGTAAACAGAAAAAAATAACGATTTGACAGAAAAAAAGTAAAATATTAGAAAATCCCTCCTCTTTATTTATTTATAATGGATGCTTGACAGAAAATAGTAGCAAGCCACACAACTACAGTGAAATATAAATTTAAACTGTCAGGTGACTTACTTATAAAACAAAAGTTGGTAGAAATAATTGACAACAACTAGAAAAAATAATTGGCAGAATAGGTATTTATGATTTGTCACGAAAAAACTGGCAATTGGCCGAAAATCTAGTCAAACCTCAGCATTATTAAGTATGTAAAAATAACTGCAAACACAGAAAGTGGCAGTTGGTTAACAATATAGACAAATATCGGTGTAAAGTGTAAGAAACAGTGGCCAAAAGAAGGATAAGAATTTTGCCAAAAATGGCAAAACAAATAGCTGTAGTTATCTCTTCATTCAAAGCTGAAACTATTGGCAAAAAATAGATAGAAATTGCAAGTGAATGTTGGTAACCGTAAAAAGAAAAACAACATAGACTTGTAATTTGGCTTAAAATTGTGAAATGCTAGAAAATATGTTAAATGGCAGTTTATTTTTGTACATAAATGTGACAATTGCCAGAACAAATTGAATGTTTAATTGATTGAAAAAAAATTATTTGTTTGGAATACATTAACATAAATACGAAGCAAAAATATGGCCAAATGTTAGTAAAACTATCAAATGACTGCAAAAGTTAACAGTTAAAAAATTTGTAGAAGACGGGGAACAGTGGAAATTGGTATTCAAAAACTGTCTAATGGCAGTACAGTCATATTTTTTATATTTATAAATAGACAGTAGACAGAGGAAAATACACTGTTGACGGATTGAACAGTCAATTTTCATATTAAACATAAATTGACAGAAAAAAAAATTGCTAAAGAATAATTCCACATTTACATTTGTTTAGGTGGAATCAACATTAAAATTTGGTGCCGTTAGAAACCTTATCCGTCTATATTAATTATATAGAGGGTGTTCTGAAAGTAAAGACACACAGCTTAACTACAGCTTCCTCAAGTCAAATGGGACCGATTAAACCGAACATACCTTAGTTCAAAAGCATTCCCTTATGAAGTTACGACGCCTTAAAGAAGACAATATATTTCTAAAATCGGACATATTTCAGAGACAAAATGGCGGATCAACCTGAAAATTGCATTAAGTTAGTACATTGAAATGCTTAGACGCGTTTTTTTTAAAAACGGTACATTTTATCGACATGAAACAAGTACACCTTTTGATATAAAAATATCTTATTTACCATAAGCTTTACATATAAAAACAAAACTGTAATAAAAAAACTATGATAAAAGACATAAGAAAAAAAATGCCGACAGGGCCCTCTACAATATGCAGTAACGCTTATACGTTGAGAACGTTCTGCTTCCCCTGAAGTGGATGTATACCAGTTTTTAGCTTAATCCGCCATTTTTTTTTTGTAAACATGCCCATTGTTGAAAATATTTTTTCTACTTTAAGGAGCCATACACTTTTGTACTAAGGTATGTTTGGTTTAGAAATAGGCAAATTTAGCGATCATATCGCAAACGCGATAGGAAATAAAACAGAAACGGAAGGCAGGAACGAAAACATTAACATCTTGAACGAAACTATAATAGAAGCAGTAAAAGAAGCACAGCAAAAATACTGGCCAAAAAGCTCAAAATGGGAAAACATCAATCAAGCGACCCAAACTAAAATAGAAGAGCGGAGAGCGCTCGAACGTAGACCAACAAAAACTAAAAGAAATCGACAAAGAAATATCCAGGAAAATGAAAAAAACCATCCGAAAGCACAAATACACACAAACACCCATACTATTGAACAGAATGAAAGCATGAATGTTCTAAGGAAACAATTAACAAATGGTGAAAAATAACTTAAAAATAAGGAAGAGAGCCTTACATCAAATAATGAAAATATAATACAGATTGTAGAAGAATTCTACAAACGACTATATACAAATAACAATCCCTACCCAGACCTGAACACACCTAACCTAGAGAAAATACAAAACCAAGGATTGGAAGACATTCCTAAAATCACATAATCAGAAATCTATTAACCAGCAGAGCACCTGATGAAGATGACGTTGTTACTGAAGCAATAAAACTCGGAATAGCAGTGCTAATATTGATAATTAGAGCAAGCGGCAATGTTTGATGTTAAAAAACAAAACCATCGAATCAGTTGCAGTAGTTTAACCGTATTAGTGTCAAGTCGAGTTTGTGTGTTTGATTGAATAATCTTTCCCGTCTTCTTAAAATCGTTTTTGTTCATTGTTTTTTTATTCGTGTGTTACACATATGTTCTTCATAATGCAGAGAAACCATTTAACAATAGAACAACGAAACTTAGCGGTTGCTGTGCACCAAAGAGTCTACATTGCTGATATGTTACGGACGTAGGAGCGTAATTTCACGTGCCCTTTCGCGCCTTAGAGAAACAGGTACGACTGCAAGAAGGCCTGGAAGTGGATCTTCTCGCATTACAACACCTCGTGAGGATCGACTTCTAACAATTATTGCAAGAAGGCACCCCTTCTCAACTGCTCGACATCTATAGCAAACCCTCCAGAATGCCACAGGAAACTGAGTCTCCGATTAAACTGTGAGAAATCGATTGTTTGAGCCGCCGCCTGCGATGTCCTGCAAGAACTGTGGCTCAACGGAGACACCGGGTGGAATGGTCAAGACGTAGGCTTCAAGACGCGACACCGTGGGGCGGTATACTATTTTCGGACGAGTCCAGATATTGTCTCAGCAATGACAGCCGGCGTTAAAGAGTATATCGTAATGCCGGACGTCATACCTTACCTTAGTATACCCAACCAGTCGTTGCCTTTTGGTGGTGGTTATCTTATGGTATTGGCTCGAATTTCGTTCGGGTGGCGTACTGACCCTCATATCTTTAATGGTACACTCACGGGCCAACGTTATGCCCAAGAGATCATTATGAACCATGTTCTGAACCGTCGTTGTTGGTCGGAAATATTTTGTTTTTCTTGATGACAACGCAAAGCCGCATCGTGCTCGGGTTGTTTTAGAGATGCTTCGAGATGAGGAAATAAACCATCTTGCTCTTCCTCCGCTATCTCCAGAGTTCAATCCCATGGAGCATGCATGGGACATTTTGCAGAGACAGCTGGATCATCATAATCCAAGGCCAGTACTATGGCATCAAATTCCGCAAGAATCTATTAATAATTGAACTGAGAGTATGCTGGCAAGGTGCAGATCAGTTATTACTGCCAGAGGAGATGCCACGTGGTATTAGAATTTAATAAATTTAAGTTAAATGAAAGGAGACAACTACACGATATGTGAAGAAAGGGTTCAGTAGGATGGATATCTCTAAGGATGGGGAGATGTCCTAGGATCGGTGGCGGAAGAATCCAAGGATCAACGGTAGCGACCACTGTCAGGGAAATCTGACTACCAAACACTCGCCAACAAGCAATGGCAAGCGCGGCGTTTTAAAGCCTATTATCCTCTCAATTAATCCATGTCAAATGTCGAATTCAACACAAAAGTACCCCAGGTGGGTAGAGCTCGATACTCAGAATCCCGCACTGATCGTCAGTCAGCCTCGTGGATTCTGGGGAAGGTAGAAATTCGACAGTAAACGGAAATTAAAGTTTGACGTTTAAAACCAAAGACAAACAACATAAGAAGAAAATCCTCATTTGTACATACAGCATTCGTACGATGAGAACAGACGATCATTTAGTAGAACTTGAAAAAGAGCTAGAGCAAATTAAATGGGACATTCTGGGAATCTGTGAAACCAGACAACCAGGAGAAGAATGCACTGTAAGAAAAACAGGACACGTTCTATATCAAAACAACAGCGAGACAAACCACCAAACTGGAGGGGTGGCAGTTCTTATCAACAAAAACCTGAAACACCTAATTACAAAGATACACTCAATATCGAATAGAGTAATATACATTATCATAAAAATAACAGAAAGGTATAACCTACAAATAATCCAAGCATACGCACCCACCAGCTCATCTAGCGATGAAGATATCGAACAATTGTATGAAGACGCTAGGAAAGCAAAACAGTCAGAAAAGCATATTATTCAATCATCATAGGAGACTTCAGTACGAAGATCGGAAAGTAAAACGACGTTAACATACATAATATTGGACATTTCGGTTTAGGCACGAGAAATGACAAAGGTGAAATGTTAGTAAACTATCTACGAAATGTAAACCTATACAGCATGAACACCTTCTCTATAAAACCAATACAGAGAGAATGGACATGGAAAAGTCCCGACAACAACACGAAAAACGAAATCGATTATATTATAGCAAACAAACCAAAAATAATCACAGATGCATCAACGCTAAATAAATTTCATACTGGGAGCGATCATAGACTAGTGAGAGCTACCATCCTGATTAACACAAAGACAGAAATGAAATAGCTAATATCAAAGACTAGTAGGCACCTAATAGCAGAGCAAATAATCAAAAACAAGGAAGAATACCAGGAAGATCTCCGAAAGAGATTAGAACCGCTGCAAACTCTCAAAAATGCAGAACTAAATTAAATGTCTGAGAAAGATCTGCACCCGAAGTAAAAAAACAAAAACAAAAAAGGATAAGCGAAAACACAATTCAGCTTATGGACAAACGACGACAAACAGATCGAGATTCAAACGAATAAAAAGAGCTAAACAAGATCATTCGGAAAGAAATCGGAAGAGACTAAGATCCCATAATACGCAAATAATACAAAACGCCATAGAAGACAATTGCAACATGAAAATCCTAAAGTCAAAAAGGACAAATGGTAAGATGAACATCATCAAAATGAAAAATCTAGAAGGCACTCTACTAACAGACAAAACCGAAATCATTACTTTCATAGAACAATTTTACAAGAACCTATATACCTCCACGATTCAGAAACCATAGAATCAAAATAACACCATTCAAAATGCAGGATCAGAAGAAATATCCGAAATAAACAACACAGAAATCAGGAGAGCCTTACAACAAATGAAAAATCAGAAAGCCCCAGGGGAAGACCAGATTACGTGCGAAATGCTGAAGATGGGAGGAGAAGCAGTACTGGAGGCTGTAAGACTTTTATTAAATAAATACCTTGAGGAGAGAAAAATACCAACAAAATGGCAAAACTCAGAAGTCATCATATTGTTTAAAAAAGGCGATAAGACAAATTATCCACCAATAAGCTTACTATCTCAGCTATATAAAATATTAACGAAGATAATAACAAACCGCTTAACAAATAAATTAGATTTTTATCAACCGGCAGAACAAGTGGGTTTCCGAAAGGGCTTTAGTACAATAGACCACCTTCAATCACTCCGAACACTTATAGAAAAATGCACTGAATATAACATTCCTCTTCACTTATCATTTGTCGACTACCACCAAGCATTCGACTCGATCGAAACCTGGGCGATTACACAAGCGATGGATAGAGCAAGAATTGATTCACGGTATTCCGACTTTATAAGTTATGTATATAAAAATGCTTCATTTTATGTAAAGGTCAATGAAGATATGACTACAAATAAGATTCCTATTGGAAAAGGTGTAAGCCAAGGAGATACGATCTCACCCAAGCTATTTACTTTAGCAATGAAAGATGTTTTTAAAATGCTTTCCGGGGAAACAAAAGGTATAAACATCGACGGTACCTACCTAAGTCATATACGGTTCGCAGACGACATAGTCCTGATCAGCACAGACATAAATGAATTCTAAACCATGTTAACAGGCCTAAATGAAGCGTGGGGATGAAGATAAACTCAAGTAAGACGAAAATAATGTGTCCAAACCAAGTTCACATTGATATACATATATAACCATACCATCGAAAACGTACAAGAATATGTATATCGGGGACATCTCATTAAACTAGGAAAAGAAAATCAATTAGCTGAGATAAATAGAAGAATTGGTTTGAGCTGGCCTGCTTTTGGGAAACTAGGATATATTGTTAAAAACCCAGACATTCCCATCAACCTAAAACGGAAGGTATACGAAACATGCATCCTCCCTGTCACCACGTATGGTCTAAAAACAATGACGGTCACAGTAAAAAGTGCAAATAGGTTAATAACTACGCAAAGGTCAATGAAAAGGGCCATGCTTGGTCTCACACTAAGAAACAGGGTAACAAACAACGAAATCCGTACAAAAACAAAGACCCCTGATATTATATGTCGCATATCAAAATTAAAATGGAACTGGGTAGGACACGTCGCGCGGCAAGATCCAACTAAATGGACATATAAAATTACAAACTGGCGTCCAAGAACATCCAAACGAAGTATAGGAAGGCCCCAAAAAAGATGGCTAGACGACATTAAGAAGACAGCAGGGAGAGCCTGGTTTTGGAAGGAAAAGGACAGAGAAACATGGAAAGTGGATGAACACAGGCTGAAGAAGAAGAAAGGAGACAATAACGATTTTCATTATTATATTTCTTCTTTAAACATACCTTTGTTGTAATTTTCATGTTCATTACCAAAAAGACATTACATTTTGTTGTTTTGGTAGTTTTCTATTATAAATGCAATTGGCGGTGTTGCCTTTAAGTGTCTTACATATCCCTATTCTTTTTTGAGTAGATTAGAAACAAAACTTGATGTCTGGTAACCACAAGAACAATCTGATTTCCGCTTCGGATACGGGACAAACAACCATCTCCATTGCCTAAAAATGCTAATCAAAAAGACCATCCAGTACAATAGACCTTTAGTACTAATATTCGTAGACCAAAAAGCATTTCACACAATGGAAATGCATGCAATCCTAGGATAGTAGAATAGATTGTCGATATATCAACGTCATTTATAATATCTACAAACATGCAACAACCACCATAAAACGTTATGAGGCCACACAAAAAATAAACATCAAGCACGAAGTCGTACAAGGCGACACTACATCACCCAAAATATTTACAGCAGCAATGGCCGAACAAAGGCATAGACATAGATGGCGAACAATTAAATAATCTGCTATTTGCAGATGACATAGTGTTGATTACAAACGATCTAGGTCAGGCTAACGAAATACTACAAGAGCTGCAAAACGCCACACAGATGGAGGGGGCCTGGTTATACATCATAGCAAAACAAATATAATGACAAACCTTGTCCCTAACGAAAACATACAGAACAGAGAAGCAGAAATAGAGCTCGATGAAGGATACACATATTTAGGGCATGAGGGATAACCAAACCTACGAACTCCTGAGATTTCTAACCTAGGCAGACGGCATGTGGCAGATACATCCTTAAAGATATCATCCCGATGAGTTTAAACAGGAAAGCTAATACATAGAGTTTGCCAGTGCTTACCTACGGGGCAGAGACGTTAATCCGGTCAGAAACATCAACAAGAAAACTGAGTATTACACAACGGAAGATGGAAAGATGGATATTAAGATAAAATAAGGAACGAAGAGATACACAGAAAAACAGGCGTAGAGGACGTAATAGGAAAGATAGCCGAATCGAAAGGGCGATGGGCCAGCCATGTGGCGAAGCAAAGAGATGGAAGATGGACGAAAAAGATTAATGAGCGGAGGTCGAGGGCTGAAAAGGGAAGTTGTGGAACACCACCCGCTCGATGGATGGGCGATTGAAAAGGATTTCAACAAACTGGGTTGCAATTGCTCAAGATGTAGGAATTTGGGACCTTCTTGAGGAGGCCTATGTCTAGGTGATGATGATGCCGAGTTTAATCGGTCCCATTTGATTCCAAAAAGCTCTAATTAAGCTGGATCACTTTACATTCAGGACACCCTCTATAGGGTAAACTTTTAAATTAATTAACATTAACACTGTTGATTTGCTGTGTACTATTGATAAATGCGTATCAATACTCTCTGTTTGAAATGAAACTAAGTACATGGATTTGGACGTTTGTTACATTTGCTAGGTAACTTGGAGCCATACATTGTTGTTGTTAAAAAATATGTACGTTTCTTATGATTAAGAAACCGAGGCAGCAATTTGATTTTGATTGATTTGAAAGAGCGAGATCTAGGACGCGGTTTTTCCAAGCATTTCTATGCACATTGTACACCCTAACTAAGAATGTTGCCTATCTGGGGTAATTCCAACTCCAGTAGTGATTTTTAACGTGTATACGTAGACATATATACAGGGTGTTAATTAATTGCAGGGACAAACTTTTAGGGCTTAAAGTATACACGAAAACAAACATTTTTTGTTAACAAATGTACGCTCAGAAGTGTTTCCTTTCAGGGATAGAGCTTTTCAAAGATTCTTTAAGAAGCGCCTAAATGTAGGCAACTGAATTTACTACCTACTATTTGTTTCCACAACGACGGAAATTAATACAGGATAATTTGAAAAGTTGGAAAGAGGGCTTTATTCATCCTGTATTAAATTCCGTCATTATGGAAACAAATAGTAGGTAGTAAATTGAGTTGCCTACATTTGTTTGTTTGTTTGGTTTTATTTAACGTTAGTCGCTTCTTAAAGAATCTTTGAGAAGCTCTATCCCTGAAAGAAAACATTTTTGACCATACATTTATCAACAATTATTTCATGTATACTTTAAGCCCTAGAAGTTTGTCCCTGCAATTCATTAACACCCTGTATATTCGAATATAAATCTGTAAAACTAAACCATCCCACAAATTTTTTAAATTAGGGAAGTGTTTCTGTTTTCTCGGGGAAACGTTTCAATAATAAAAATATTGAACAAGTTGAAATAAACTTACGAATACTGCAAAAAAATAGTTTATTATTAGAATTAATGAAGATGGAAAAATAGACTTCCTAATTTCATAATTGTTTTTATGGGGTTTTGCCACCAGGGTCTGATTCAGATCTAATGCACCTCTGAGCGATGCCACACAAAAAGACTTTTATTTGTCATCAACGGAAATACCTGAATAAAACAAGGTATAAGAAACGGTAAAACAAGAGAAAACATATATTTATATAAAAAGTAAAACTGCATATTTGATCTTCCAAACAATAAAAGAAAATGACTTATGAAAAGTTAAAATTTTATATCAAACAGAGATTTGAAAGTCAGTATTGGGAGGCCCCTAACTTTAGCTTGTTGCACAAATTGGGACCTAATTACTGTACAGTAATATTATATTTTGAATATTATGGAAAAGAAACGTCACAACATACACTTAATTTAAAGGTTACAAAACTATCCACGGTATCCGGAAAGTTACCCGACGGAAAGTTCACCGACAACAATTCACCGACTGGAAAATTCAACGACTGGAAAATTCACCGACTGGTAGATTTGTGGCATGGAAAATTCACCGACTCGCAATTCGTCGAAAGGAAAATTCACCGATTCTACAATTACTCGCTGATGATTTATTTATTAAAAACCATGAAACGTGGTAAACTATTTTAAGCTCATTTATTATATAATTAAATGATTTCAATAAAATGTGTTTTATTCGAAATTCGAAACAGGTGCCTATATCATTATCATTTTCGGGAAAATTAATTCAAATTCTGCGCATTTCAATTTTTTAGAAACATTGACAATACCTTTATGATACGAAATAAATAAATGAGCTTAAAACAGTTTTTCGCGTTTTATTCATTTAATAAATAAATCATCAGCGATCAATTGTAAAATCGGTGAATTTTCTTTTCGACGAATTGCGAGTCGGTGAATTTTCCATGCGACAAATTTACCAGTCGGTGAATTTTACAATCGGTGAATTTTCCCGTCGGTGAATTTTCCAGTCGGTGAATTGTTGTCGGTGAACTTTCCGTCGGTGAACTTTCCTAGAACCACTACCCACATACTCATTTTTTTAAATCTTAACTAATTGTAGATATAAGCAAGATTTGTTCAAAAACGGCCAATTGTAGTTTTCTGCTTGTATGCTGCAAGTACGGTATTCCTAAATAAACATAATAAATATGTACCTCATTCCGTTCCTAAGATCCAAATAATAACCGTCAAATTTGATGTATCTCGTATATGCCATGTAAATGCACGCTAGCGACTAAGAATATTTTTTGCACATTTCCAACTGTTTTAATTAAGCATGCGAATATGCGAATTTTTTCCTGCACGTGTGTACGTTTTTCCTCTCTGTGCTTTCAGCTTTTAGAAGGGCCTGCGCTTAATTTTTATTCATAAGGGCGTCAACATATTTTACGTAAACAAAGCCGTCCGTATTAATTTGAGCTACATCAGTAAGCAGAAGCTCCAATAGATGTCCTTGTTTTCAGAGGCGACTATGATGATGAATATGCAAACTCGTAATGTCCTCCCCTTCCGCCACCGCCTCGTCTTTTTATTCCTTCGCTTTCCATAAATTTGCATTTATTGAATGCCTCTAAAGAGAATTTTCCTTATTATTTCCTTAATATGAATTCTTATCATCCGACAATTTGCAAAATTAAACAGTACAGCTTTGGAACGGCGCAGCATTCAAACAAAATGGGACGATAAAACTGAAGGGCCGTTTTCTTTTTCGTTTCCGTTTCCAAAAACACTTTCGGTTTAGTCCTGTTTGAAATTTTAAGTTGGCTGAAATGTGTTCAACGAAGTAGTAGAACTGCTAAAACGCTGCTACTAAGACATACTTTTGAGCAATACTTTTTCAATATTTTGTGTCTTAATTATTATAATATTTTCTAATACACACAAATGACAATATCGTAGTCGATCAGCAATTAATAGAGAACGTGTTAATTAGAAACCGCCGAATTTATTGTTAAAAATTTGTTGATTACTCTAGTTGTTAATAGAAAAAGTATAAATAGATTTGTAAAGTACGCTTGATTTTTATATGATTGTAAGATTTTTTAGTCGTTAGGGATCGCGCCTTAGCTAAACAAAATTGTTATATTAAAATACCATGGGATATCAAAACAAAATGGTCAGGTTGAGGAGAACGAAATCAGTGACTCACAAATACACTAAGGTTAAACTGAAATTTTTTAGCATCAAAGGCAATCACTGAAACACGAAAACATCTGGCAAAACAAATCAATTATTTATACAGTTTGTTTCGAAATAAATCTATTTTTACACCTGTAATAAATCTGTTGATATTTTTGTAAACAAACGAATTGTTTTTTTCTAATCCACGCACAAACGCAACAATAAAGAATACAGGTTCAATCGCGCGCCAGCAAGAGTGAGACGAGGCTAGGTTAGGAAAATTGGCAGAAAAGTCAATCCACATAGATTAAATTCGAGCTTAAATTGTTAAATTCGTTGATAGATTTGTTTTACTAAAAACCGAAAATGTACGCGGCCGCGGGCGGCGCGTCCCTCGCGAGCCGCCAGGCCCGCAAAAAGCAGCAGAAACAGAACAAGAACGAAAGACTGCAGCAGTTGAAAAATCAAAAACTCGGCGACAATAAGCTGCCGCCGAGCAGACAATATCAAAATTACACGGAGCCCAAAATTAAATTATCCCGCGTAGAGCGGGCCGCGCTGCGCCCCCCCGTCCTCCAGCCGGAGACCCGGAGGCACAGCACGTCCCACCTAAAAGAGCCGTCCAGAGCTAGAATCAAAGAGAGCCCTTCCGTGCTTATCCCGATCCAAAACCACCTCAATCAAAGCCATCACCACCACCATGGCCCCTCGATAACCCCCAGCACTTTGGTGCAAGAGCATGCCCCCGAGCTGCACCCCTCCTGCTCCATCCAGAGCCAACTTCCCCAGATTCTAATACCACCCGACGGAGAGAACAAGCTGGAGCGACGATGCAGCTTCGTGCGGCAGGTGGAAGAGATGGAGAAGTGCCAGGAGGGCGGCCTTCTCGATCGCTGCAATCATATCTGTAATTTTGAAATCAAAGACAAGCAGCCCTGGGATAACAATTTGACGTATTATAGCGAATTCCACCGAAGTGCTTTTGGGAGTTTGGACTATCCTTTCTCTGAGGTACCTTAGTTAGTTGCCTTTTATAAAACCCTGACAGATTGGAGCATGATTACAAAATACGGTTAAACTATGGGGTTTGTGGATCTTGTTCGAAGCCATGACGAGAGATTGTTTGGCACATTTTAAGGTTAGAAGCAGAAGTGGGTTTAAATATTGAGTTGGATATGAGTGATATACAAGCGGTGCCTGCAGTTTAAATATTAAAAGTTGGGGAGAGTTCATTAATCGTTTTACAAACTATATATAATTTTGTAATGAATAGAAAAACCGATTTTCCGTAAATTATAGACCACATTACCATATGCTACTTCTAAATCTTTAAATAAAATCTGTTGGCGATGGGGCAGGTCGATGTTTAAGTTCATGCAGTGTTAATCCTATAGTTAGGTAAACCTCTGCGACGGAGTATACACAAAAGATTTAGTTTAGAAATAAATACAATGTAAATGTTAGACTGTGATTACGCAATCAGATTGTGGAAAGACAGCATATAATTTGTGACTTAATATTCGATGTTAGGATGCTAAAACTAATTAGTCAATTGTGGTATACATTGACAGTGCTTATAATTATACAAGGGGAGGGGGGATAAATTCTGGACTATCCATTAGTCACTAAAACTGTGTACGGGCGGTGCCTATAAGGCTTACTGTTTCGTATGGTTAAGAATTTTGAAAGCATGTTAATGTCGACTTGTGATACGTCAGCTGAACCGTTAAAAGGCGTGGCTTATATTTAAAAGATTTTTATGGACCCCCACCGCAACAAGCTCCGAATGTGATCCAGATACCGCATAGTTTAACCACTTCTGTATTACTGTATTAGAAATCACCTAAATGTAGATTGTACGCAAAATGCAAGGAATGAGAGTAACACGAAATAATGACTGATCGCTTACTGATGTTTACAAAGTTGTTTTCTATGTAATCCGTACCTACTGTTGCTAAGTACCAGCTGTTGAATAACAAACAGTCGATTGAATCGAACGAGGTTGGTGAAGTATCTTAGTTAATTGTTTTCGTTGTATGCTAATTTTAGTAAAATAATCAAATCTTTACGGAGTCGGTCAGAATTAGATAAAGGTCTATAAATATTTCAGTAGCGGTACAATTTTATTACTTTTTTGCTTAAACTAATCATACCAGCGTGTTGAAATGTTAACCAAGTCTGCCTAACTTTACTTTCTAATATTTTTTAATTACAAAGAAACTTCTCCAAACTTTCCTACGACCATTACAGATCTTCGTTACGTTTAATGTGTTCGAGCGCGAGTTTTCCCGTCCATTTATTTGACGCATTGCGAATTTTGACGAAGGTACATAGAACTTTATGAAACGGAGTATAAAAATGAAATAAATGGTGAAAGTTTTGCAATAGGTAGAAAGACTGGAACTTATCTTGCAATAAATATGAGTTTCGCTTACGCAACTGTTATGAGCAGTCTTTCAGTTTTGCAGAAAATTGCTTTCGACAAACTTTAGCGTCATTTTTCACAGCAATTGCTCTCTGCAACCCCGCCTTTTTTTCGTTCATTAAAGGAACCTTTATATACACCATAAATAGGATACGATCTTTCTTTAGCAATTCTACTCTTTTATTCGTAATCGTAAATGTGCTGGCGGAATTTTTACCATTATTTAGAGTTACATAAATTATTTTCGATTTTATGCGTATTCTGCATTATATTCAAGGTTTTCTTTCTAAAAAAATAGACACAAATAGATTCGCCAAACGTTCGTAACTTTGATGAGACTGCTGAAGTTGATAAATGATTTTATGATGCACCGTCCAGTACAAGAGCCACTTCTCTACGGTCACGCAAACCCACATACAAGCGTGTATGAAGTGTTGCCTGTCCTGTCGTACAAAGCAGAAACGGAAGACCACCTGTTCTTACATTATTTAAAAATCTAAAATATCTCAAGATGTACTTAAAAAATATGAATTACTAAAACAAACTGTCTCGTTAATATGATATGTTATTCAAAAACAAACAACATAACCCCAAATGATAGTTGTAATAAGTATCGACATGACTGAAGTATCTTAAGACAGTTCTCATAAAAATTCATGGCCACCCATTTCTTACAATCATTTCTGAACACCCACGCGAGTTTTGTTATCTTGAGTTTCGCGGTAGTAGCATTCTTGCTTCAAGAGCGCCCGTATAAATCGCAATTTTCCTAAAGCGTCAGAAAACAAGAGCTTAGCGTATGTCGCCGCGTAATCCCGCCACTTAGACATGGTGTTTTCCATGTAACAACTTAAACCCTTCGACCGAGCAAATTCGCAGTCTCGCGAGTTGTTTCCCAAACGATTTTCGAAATTAGGCCGTCATATCTGTCGACGGAATCTGGATCCAATTGTGGTTAAGTCAACTGCAAACGAGCAGCCAGTCGAAGCCTAAATAGGCCACTTGCGTTTCCATTTAGTCGTCGTTAGGGTTCACCTAAGCGCGAGGGGGGGGCGGAGGGTGCATGTATCGGAGCAGTAGCAGCAGCTGATAAGAGTGCGACTGCCTCATTACACGGTAGGCCCGGTTATCGATTATCAATCACGAGCTGCACTCGCGTTACACGCCTATCCATCTCTTGATTACCGACTCGATATGTCATTCGGCACCGACGAATCCCTCAATCAACCGTTCATTAGAGTTTATTGGAAGCGAACGATGTTAGTTACTGGATTATCGCGTATGGCATACTTTTCTGCTGGAAGGAGAACTTACACTTTTCAGGAAAACCAATATAAATTCTTCAAAGGTTTTTCGAGAAATTTAGCTTTCATTGACTATATGCTCTATGTACAACCTCAGTAGCAAGTTCTCAATATCGTACCTTTTCCCGCAAAACATTCTGTTCTCATCCAACCGTCCAATAGCCAGTAAAAAATGACAGACATTCGATTGTATTTTACTAAATATACCGAAGTTAAAGTAAACCGAAACTATCCGAAAAGCCGTCTCGTTTGAGGATGTGAAAACGAAACTCAGTTCCGGTTTAAAATCACAAAGGAAAATAATAGTTTATTTTTCGAAAACAATTACACCAACAATAAATGTGTTGATAATGAACAGAAAATGATTTCTTACTGAAATCTGTACTCCCCTTATACCGGTCCGACAATGGATAGCGGGCGGTGGGAGGTAGAAGCACGGTCAAAACTCGTCCGTTGCACATTGTGTCCGTCACCAGCGTGTGATGTTCCGTTTATTTTAATGCTCAGTCAATTACGTTCCGGTAAGACATTTTTCTACTTTCACCTCTGAATATAAACGAGTTGAATGGCCATTATGGGAAAAAAACTAACATTGAATAACATCTTGAAATTGCAATGAGGTGGATGAATGAATGGAAACAATATAGAATGAAAATAATGAGCAAAAAAAATGTAAAATGGCTATAATTTCCAATGGCAGTAAGATTGAATGACAACGAGCCCAAATGGAAATAACATCGAATAGCAATAAAATTGAATCGTAATAAGATCAAACGACAACGTCGAATGGCCATTAACATCGATTACCGTCACGTCGTCTTTAAACGTATTGAATTCAACACAGATACTTGTGCGTTTAGACAATTTTAAGATTTTGGTGATGCTGAAATTCTGTTGCAAACATTGAAATCATGCACTTTTGTTACAAAAAGAATAATTTGTATATATGTATATGACAATTGACAACAAAATGTTAGTTCTGAATTTTTGATAAATAAAAGGCGGAGAATAAATCATTTTAATCATAAAATTGTCTTTCCGACGTCCTAATACGTGATAATTACAATATTTGATTTCTATATGGCAAAATGCATATGATATTTTTTTGTACTTCTGTTACTTGACATTATTTTTAGCATTCGATAGTCAGAGCATCTGACTCTTCAATGGTATATTTATATTCGCCAATTTGAAATTCGACGTAAGGAATTTTTACACTTCGTTAAGTTGTATTCATCACTTTTGAATTGGGAAGTTTGTTTTATTTGACACTATTTGTAGTCGGTGTTCACGTCATTTAACATTACTGTATTCGATGTTTTTTGATATTCGGTGTTTTTGAATTCGACGTTAACACATTCGATGTGCCATCTTAATATACTATTGTTAATAAACTCGTTGAAGCCCAGTGGCCTCATAATGGGATAAGGTAGATAACTACCTCTTGGTTATTTATCCAAGTTTATTCTTGTACAGGTTTCTTTTGGCAGTTGGTACTTTTCTTGTTAGATATCGCTAACCTTTTCCGGTTGACACCTCAAGCTTTGCCTAAATACCTATGGCTGTTCGTTAACTGTGAATATTAATAATTATAATTTATGTAGCCCAAATGGTTGGGTTTTTGAAATTTAAATTCAAATTTTAATGTAATGCCATGGTGTGATTTAGTTTAGAATGGTATTTATTTTCAGTGTTGCATATTATGTTTATTTTTAAGTATGAAGTTTTCTTCAGTTGACATGGTGTTACGGTATTAAAATTATTTTTAAAAAATTCCTACTATCTTTCAAATTTTGCCTTTTCTTTTGAATTTTGACTTATTTGGTAAGTTGATTTTTGGTTTTTCTGCCCATTTGTATTATTATGTATATTATTGTAGTCTGAAGATGGAACGCTGCTATTCCAAAAACGTTAACTTTTAACAATATAATCATTTTGTGGGATTCGACTGTGGTTTTATTCATTGAGTTATATACTATTGTTAGTTAAGGTTTTTGTATTCTTCCATTATGTCATTCGACATTATTATATTTGAGTTATTGATCGTTATTTTCCATTCAACAATTTAAAATTGGTTTTCTTATATTCCAATAATTGTAGTATACAATTCTGTCAAGCAACTTTAATTGTATAGGTACTTCTTGACTTATGAGGGGATTCCGTTCATGCACTTCCATCGTAAGTCGGGTATCAGATAAAACGTCAGCGGTGGCAAAGCAAGTGTTTTATCATTTAGCAAAATTTGTATTCATCATTTTTTACTTGTGATTATTACATTCGGTGTTATGATCACTCGACAGATGTAATTCGACGATTTGATTATTCGACGTTATTACATTCGATGTTAAATATGTACATATATTTGTCTTTTTTGATTCTATAATGTTTACCTTGGCCTTTTCTTAATTCGACGTTTTTGTATTCATTACTTGTATGTGACATTATACTACTCGATGTTTTTATTATCCAATATTATTTTTAATCGTTAATTTTTAATGAATAATTGTATTTGCAGTTTCTGACACTTAACATTGCGATAATTCTTTAATTTCTTCTTCTTCTTATAGGATTTTTCTTGTTTACTCCAGAGACGATGAAGCTCAACTGCTCTTCCTTGTTTCATTCTACCTACATGATCATTTCACTGTCTTTTATGCTTTGGGTCACTTAACGACGTCTTGTAGGAGGGTTGCCTTTTATATTTCGGGATTGGCCAATACTAGTACTGCCATCTGGCAACTGACATTTTTAATAGTATACGTACTCAGAACGTTTTGACGTACGAGCGCTATTTGTGTGTTTACAGTAACTTGAAAAATTCTATCGACCAAAAAATGGAATTAAATCGTGAACATTTTCGTGCGATTATTTTATACAACTTTCGACGTGGATTAACTCAACAACAATGCATCGATGAACTTAATTCGATTTTTGGCGATGAAGCACCATCAAGGACCAGTGTTTATCGATGGTTTGTTGTTCGGAAAAACATTGATGCGTGTGTGAACTGATACTGCAAGATCGTCATGTGATTTATCGTGCGATTGAGGTATTCTTGGATATTAGTGGGACCAGCATATATTCAATATTGCATGAACATTTGGTCATAAAAAAGATTTGTTCGCGTTGGATCCCACATAATTTGACAATCGCTCAAAAACAAGCTCGCGTCAATTGCTCACAAGAAATGCTAAAAAAATTCGATCGCGATGCTTCAAAACATGTATGTCATATACATGTTTTGAAGCGTCAGTGTGACAGGTGACGAATCGTGGATCTACGCGTATGAGCCCGAAAGTAAACAGCATTCGACTGTATGGGTCTTCCAAGGCGAGCCAAACCCAACAAAAGTCGTTCGTGCTCGAAGCACTTCAAAGCAAATGGTCGCCCGTTTTTCGGAAAAACTGGACATGTCTCAACCGTACCATTGGTGCAACGTAGAACGGTCAATTCTAAATGGTACACAACCATTTGTTTGCCACAAGTAATAAGGAAGAAATAAGGAAAACCAACCGCCGAAGACGAATCATTCTCCACCACGACAATGCGAGCTCTCACACATCGGCTCGAACAAGTGACTTTTTGAGCACTCAAAACGTTGATTTGATGAGTCATCCACCGCATAGTCCTGATTTGGCACATAATGACTTCCTTTTATTCCCGAACATCAAAAATAAATTACGGGGTCAACCTTTTTCGACACCTGAAGAAGCGGTTGATGCGTTCAAAATGAATGTTTTGGAGATACCTTAATCGGAGTGGAAAAGTGCTTCGAAAATTGGTTCACATGCATGCAAAAGTGGATTGATCTTCATGGAGAATATTATGAAAAACAATAAAGCCATTTTCAATGATAAATATTTGTTTTTGTTTTCTAATCCCGAAATAAAAGGCAACCCTCGTATTTGACAACTGTTTCGAATACTTCTGTTAATTTGCCTATCATTAAATAAAACTCCGGAGTGTTTCTATTTCCGCTGTCCTTGTCTTCTATTTCATTCTTCTGGTTTCAGCACGTGTTGTAGTGCTTCGATAGCGTGAATTTGTGTTGCTTTAAGGATACTGCTGTCCCTGGATATCTCCACTCCCAAATATTTGAAGCTTCTTACTTGCTCGATGATTTTGTCTGCTAGTTCAAGTTTACGCCTGTTCGGTCTTGCTGGTTTGTGATATTTCTATTACGTTCTGGAGTTTTCGAAGAATGATGTTGGTTAGTACGTGTAGTGTGATGGCTCGATAGTTCCGAGGTTGTTTTGATCACATTTTTTAAATGTACAGGCTTTCTCAGACCACGCGTTCTACCCTTTTTCTTTTGAAACCCTGTAAAGTTGGGGAAAGAAATTTTACTACCAAGAATATACATAGAATTTATTGGCATTGCTAGACTTTTTCGGGGAAACCGGATGTACGGAGAAACGGAAGCAACTTGGAAGTTTTAAATGAAAGCATAGATGATGTTTGCATGAATAAAGATGTTCAAAACGTCTACCCCTCTCATTGAAACAATTCCGTGCTCTTTTTGCAGCGCTATCGGTTGCTCAGAGGACTTCGCTCGGAGAGGGAACGACAAACATCATGAATTCTTTGTATTATGTTCATCCTTGTGGTGAATCGTTATTGGTAGACGAGATTTTCCATCATCCCCACAACAAAAGTATAACGGCGTTAAATCATTAAAATTCATCTTCCGTGGAACATCGAGCAACAAGCGAAAAGTGCTCTCTGCACCCGTCCTGTTGTAGCCACATGCAGTTACCAGTGGAATACCGTCTGATAGGTGATAACTCATCAAGAACATTTTTAACATATCGGCTTACATTCTTCCATTTAAAGTTCCTTCGAAGAAGTAAGGTCCAATTATTCGATTTCGGATGAGACCACACTAAACGTTGAGTCTCTACTTGTTTTACCGTCCACTTCCTCCAATCACCATGAGTTTTCTTGACTCCAATAGTGCGCGTTGTGGGTATTCACTTCACCTTTGCTCTTACAGGTAGCTTCCTTAGTCCAAAGAATTAGACGATGAAAGTTACGGCGTTTACTGAGATAAAAATTGCAAACAAAACCAACTATCTTCGAAATCATTATGACTTAGTTGTTGGTGAATGTTGATATGATACGGATGGAAATCAGCAAAATTTTAGGATTCGCCATACGGTCGTATTACTTTTGCTAGAATCTAGGGATGTTTCTCTAGTAGAAAAGATTTACACCAACAGCGGCGAGGATGTCAGCCTCTCTTTCATTTCTAATGGGTTGCCTGATTCGTTGATCTCTATTAATAATAATGGTGAGGCACTACACCCCATGAGGGGGTTTGGCCTGGAAAGTGGAAGGTCACAGCTCTCGTATCCTTGCTCTTACTCCCGGTTGTAGCGTGCCAAATTAATGACACCTTGTGATGTGGTGAGCATCACACATTAAACTACGATTGTTAAATCAATATAAAAATACCATCTTTTTTTAAATTATTTCTTCAGAGGTAAGAGATATCAAAATAATATTTCTTGTAAGAAGAATTCTTTTTAAAATCCTTATCTAACGATATCAAACATTACATACGCTTCCATTTGAAACTTCAGTGTTGCGTCCGGTCGTCCCCACCTCCAGATATTCCCAAAAAAATCCGGTGCGAATACATTCTTTGTATATGCATTGGTAGTAAAAAGTTGTTCATGAACTTCACAGCTCATTCGTTTCAAAAGCAAAAGAGTAGGACGGGTGGTCTAAAACAACCTGTAGATATGGGTGTGCTTAGCTTCCAATCTTGTGGTATTTTTCTTTTTCCATGATTTTATCAAATAGTTTATGGATTTTCAGCTCAGTTCTTTGCCTCCATATTAGTAATTCCATCAGAGTCACGAAACTTTATTTTTCAGTTTATCAAGTGTGTCAATTACTTCCTTGTTTGTGATAGTCATGTATTCCTTATTTGGGACTCCCAAATTACAATAATATACTCCTAAATTGGGAGTATTTTATTACCATTGTCATTGTACGTACATTCACCTCGTTGAGTGTTTTTTTCATACATTTGTTTAAACTATGACGTCTGCTCTTCTCCTGAAATTTTGTTAATTTGAAAGTACCCATTTGAATCCTTCTCCTGGTTTGTGTCATTTTTCATACTTTCTTGTGAGTTCCATACAGATCCGACTCCATATCTTTGTTGAACTATTCCCAATATTCTTATATATTTCTTCAGAACTAGATATTATTTTTGACATTTGGACCGGTCACTTCCCTCAGAACCTAAACCTACACCGACTCTTTGTTTTAAAATCAATATTGAGGTTTTATACTTATGAAATCTGTTACAATTAGAGTTGGTTGACCTGTTCAGGTAATCAATTAAAATTATGTCTTATATTACTTCACCATAGTAAAATCATATTTCTATGGTATTCTACGTGTTTATGTCTGCTGTCGAAAATCTTTAAGGGAGTAGTTGTTAATAGACATAGTATGCCATACAGCACTTTGAGTATACATTATTTATAAATCAGTAAATTGGTAATGTAATGGCATTGAACTGCATCTGTTTGAAAAACTCGTAAAAATTCGACAGAGGCAATTATAGCTAAAAATACAAAATCGTTCACGTTAAAGCCTTTAATGCAAAGCCATTTAGTAATTCCCATAATCAAATATTTGATCAAACGAACATCCATATCACGACACAATTTCACCGTTCAGTTCTTCCTAAACAATTATTTGACATTTGCTCTCTGCTAACACATTTTGATTATTTCGTTCATATTTACTTGCAATATACGTATTAGAGTTTTATTTTTATTACAATTTCGTCCGATGTATACATTTACTGGAACTCGTTGATGACATACAACTCCTTTTTGGTGTGATTGTCCTATAATCCTTTACATCAAATCCATTTCAAACCGGCAATTGCAAGCCCCACAAGGAATTGGAAACCTCATTTAGCACTAAAACGCCTTTGTTGAAAACGAGCGCGATACTCATAACTAACATAAAATTGCAATTACTGCTTCTCCTTATTGATCCTCACGGCATCCGAATGCGTATTGTCAGGCGATAGCGAGACCATAAAAGGTGAAGGGTCAACTTCAAAGCTAAATGCCAATGATTATTGCCAGCAAACCTACGAAATTAGTGGGCACTTCCTGTTTGCATTCCGTGGTTTAGTTCTGATTATTGTAGCAAATTGAAATGCCAGGTTAAATGAAGGTTATATCCAATTATGCGCCATTTTCTCCCAACTGTTGTAAATAATGAAATTCTTCCTTTTCTCAATCTTGTGCTTTATTTTTCTTGGTCCTAATTAATTGTATTGATTATCGAAAACACTTTCTAACAACACAATGGCTCGTTAAAATATCATCTGCGATGTGGCCAATGCTAATGCTCTGGGAGAATTGTATCGAGTTAGCAGATCGTTACGAGCAGGAGTGAAAATAAACCGGAACTTTCCGGAACGCCATTCCGGTAAAATATTTGGAAACGGAACTCCGGTTTAAAATCACTAGGCATCAAAGAAAAATACAAGTTTATTTCTTATAAACAATCTACAACAAATAACGAAACCAAAATGAGCACAAAGTGATTTCTTGCTGAAATCTCTGCTCTTTATGTCCGACGATAGATAGCGGTCGCCGGGAAGTAGAAGCACGGTCAACACTCCTTCGTTGCACAGGACATCAAAGTATACGTGCAAGCTTGTTATGTTTCGTTTAGTTTAACGTTCAACCAGTTGCGCTCCGGCTTCTATTCTGCTTTGCCCTCTCGATACGATATTTCCAAACTGTAAAGTATGAGAAATAAACATGCACAATACACAAAGCAATTTTCATATGTATTGCGTGCACTTCTACGTTAACTAGTTCGTCAGAATGAGGTAGGTATAGACCTTCTATTCAATTCCCCATGGAGCGGTTCGTGATTGCCATTCAAGTAATTACACAGGTTGCGATATCTGATAAAAGCGGTCAATATTAACCAGATCACTACATACTTGACGGAAATGTTTACTCATATTAACAATACAAACGCGGTTTTAACAAATACCCTCGCTAATAATACCTACCGTACAAAATTACTCTACATAAAGGAGGAAAGGAGGGAAAATAATGTTCTCACCACAGTAGCCCAAATATTGCAACATGATAGTTCGATATTTGAAATTTAAAAGCGCCACTAACCGATACCTTCAAATAATTAAATAATAGTTTTGGATTGACTTTAACGGTTAAGTAATTAAAACAAAACTGACTGCTGTGATGGCAAAACAATATCTCACATTGGAGTGCCCTGTTGAAGATTCGGGGTAAAGAAAATTGTGATGGCTTCGTGTTAAATATTAAATATGAAAGAATCCAAACAAAATAGGGGAGGGCTGGTTATAATATTGAAGAGAAAATGAAAAAAAAAGAAGATAATGAAAACAGAAGCAATTGGTATCGGTAGAGGACGAGGAGATAATTGTAGTAAATTGAAAAAAAAAAGTAACCAAATCTGCAAACCATTCTGTTTGTTCCTTTCCTTGTACCTCCTAGGGCTTAGGACTGGGAAATAAATATTTTCTTATCAATGCGCCGAACTAAAAAAAATGATAATTAAAAAAAATATTTTTTATGCGGCCCGAACCGAGTATTTGATTTTCTATATGGCCCGAGGCAAAAAAGGTTGCTGCTGTAAAGCAAACTGGAGCCAATCTAAAAATAAATGCGTATAGCGTACCACGAAATAATTTATTACAAGGTGCATTGTTCTGATTTTAAGAAAATTAGGTAAATCCTGACAGTGGGGTTATGTGCATTATAGTCCTTAAGACGCGGTTGCCATTATAACCCTGTTTAAGGTAGTTACTGCCGTGGAGCAGCTACCCAGAGGGACCTACGGCTTACGATACTCTCCGAACCACCAGGTTAGCAATGTGTTAACGTAGGTTTTCGGTCACCTATCCACGTGGTGGCCGCGCAGATGCTTGAATACTGTTCGACCAGTACTTGCATTTGTCCGCCACGTCGCTGTCATAAGATCAAAAAATTTCAAAAAACTCAATCCAATACATCAACAAAATTTGTTTTTATTGTATCTCTGCACTACTTCTGACAATTTTGTATCATCAGTTCTTCTGATTTATTTATAACTTTTTCGCCTTAATTAAATCTTAGATATGTTATCTACTAATTAAAAAGAAACCCATGTTAAGAAGTCGCCTACTGCTGTGGCGATAATAGAAAACGTTCATTTTGAGTCTCTTTAGTATAAAAACATTAAGAAAAGGAACCTTATACAGGGAAAAATTGGATGTAATGAAACGGGAATGAGTATCATTAGAGTCTGGATGGAAAAAATGGCAGGGGACAATGTAAACAGAGAAAGAAAGATGAAGGAGGCTTAAAGAGAAGATAAAGTTGCGGTGGTCGAAAAATAGTGAGTCAAATAGAGAGAAATGAGGCACCTACAGCGAAGATGGTGATGCAATTAGAGAGAAACGATGTAATTCAGAGAACGAGGGAGGGGGCAGTAAAATAGTGTCAACATATTATTAAAAAAACTGCAATCGTCACTTTTAATTTACCACGAACATTACCATGAAATACGTAAAGCAAAAGCTTTGGATGTTTCTTAAACATGAATAACAGCATAAAGAAAGGGACAACTAAAGAAGGACACATTGTGATCAAGGAATGGGAATAAGTAACATCGAAGAAGGGTTGCAGAACAAGGAGGGGGCAATAAAAACAAAGAGAAATTAAAGAGAGGAGAAAATTGTGTTGAGAACCAGTGGCAACAGTAGAAGGGTAGAACGGTGCATGCGACAACCAAACTGTTGGTGAGGCTATAGAGAGGGAATGTTGGAAATCTAGAGGGAGGGAAGCACGGTCAACTAGTCAGATAATCTACTCGTATCTAAAGCCCATTGTTCGCTGCAAGACTAATCGCCCATAATTCAAAAAAGAGAACCAATATCTTCTTTCACATTCTGTTCTATTATATCAATGGATATATGAACACGCCCTTAAGATTTAGTAATAATTCACGTTAACAAGGAACAAAATATAATATTTTATTTATACAAGGAGGATATATCTGCGTATTAGATAAAAACAGAACATACATGTAAGCTATACAACCTGTCCGAACTATTCTGTTTTCGTCTATGATTTCTATTCGCCTGATCTTTAGCTCAAGTCGGTGCATTGCTTCTTCGTGTAAACTATCAGCACTGAAGATGACCGCTTAGCGATCGAAATGTACACTCCGTTTGTGTGAGAAGTAAAGGGTCTTTTTATCTCGATTTTATTATCTTACAGCTCTCACCAAATTATTCGTCTTGTTTGTTTTAAAAATTGTATTTCTAAACCATTGCTGTCCAATTTCGTTAAGGTCAGAAGCCAATCCTTCTTTCGGAATGTTCTAGAGGGACACAAAAAGAAAATAATTCAGAAGATCATTTTCTATACAATTATATTTTAATTAGAATAATTCACAAAGACAACTAGATATGTAACTCTAAAATTGAACTTTAATGTGAAGACTCTACGACGGCTCTAAGAGCAATTTGAAGTCCCCGAATTGTACGTGGTGGCATATTTCCTACTGAAACACGTCGTCCAAATGCATGTTCGATCGGATTACCATCATGAGATTTTGCTAGCTAACTCATTCTATCGATTCCCATTACACCAAACCAGTTGTCCACGATGTTTGCTCGATGTGGACGATCATTATTATCCTTAAACATGCTGCTGTCCCTCAAGGAAAAACAATGGGTAGCAGAATCTCATCCAGATTTTTTTTTGGTTAGTAAGGGAATCATTCTGAATGACATAAAGATCTGTATGACTTCTAGTCCCGGCCCACACCACCACACCGCCACCTACACACTTTCGCCGTTCCTGTACAAATTGTGGACTATTTGGTGGACCGGGTTCACACCAAATTAAAACACGCGTGCTATCTGGTTGCAAATGAAATCTTGACTCGTCACGAAATAGTACTTCATTCGCTAGTCATTATGGCACCAATCCTATGCTTCTCTGTTTATATTCTGCGGGTTCATTTATGATTTTCAGTAAATGGTATGCAAACCAGTGGTCTTCGAATATATAGCCCGACCTCATAATGACGATTTCTTATTGTTTATGTTGATAAACTAATTCTGGGTAGGTTGGAGACTAGCCTTGAGGGTAGGGGAAGCATAAATCAATGCGGTTTTAGGAAGAATCGGTCAACAGTTGATGCGCTTGAGGAATGTAGGAGAACTGTAGAAGAAACGGAGGAAAAATACGTAGTAGGTCTCTTCTTGGACGTCAAAGGAACATTCGATACCTTATGGCGGCCGGATATCCTGAGGGTTCTGAGAAAAAGGAGGTGCCCGAGGAATCTCTTTCTTTTATTTAGAGATTACTTCACGGATAGGAAAGTAATTATTACTGAGGGTGAAGAAAGAATCGAGAGAGTTTGTGAGAGAGGATGTCCCCAGGGGTCGATACGGAAGCCTTGAGAAGGAGGGAGAGTGGTGTCGAAAGATAGCATACGCCGACGATGAAGTAATACTCGTCAGAGGCAGATCCAGGGTCGGGCTAGAGGAAAGGGCCAACGACGCGCTTGATCGCACAATGCGGTGGTGTAATCGTCACAAACTACACCTGCCTAGGGATAAGTCGGTAGGGCTAATGTTAAAGGGGAAATTTGACCGGGAAAGGCGGCCGAGAATTAGCATGGGAGACGGGTATATCCGGATGGTAGATGAAGTTAGGCATCTGGGGATACATTGGGGCGAGCGAATGTCCGTACTACCTCATATAAAGGAAGTACGGAAGAAGGTCAGGAAATTAGGGTCGAGTCTCAGGAGAGTCGTCAGAGCCAAATGGGGACTTAACCACAGGAGTCTGACGATCCTGAATAGAGCGGTGCTGGAAACGGCCACGCTCTACGCAGCAGAGGTCTGGTTCCCGCAGCTCAACGCCTGGGGAAGTCTTCTGAATAGCGCCCAAAGGCCAATGCTTACAGCAGCCACAAGGGCCTACAGGACGACTTCCACGGGCGCACTGAGGGTCTTGGCAGGGCAGTTGCCATTAGAACATAGAGATCAGGAGGAGAATGCCTACCGAGATAGGGACATTCCAATACGACGGGAGTTTTGAGTCAGCCAAGCAAGCCGTCATCGAGGCGAGAAACTTAGTTCTAGATAGGTGGCAAGGAACGTGGGAGGTTGCAAACGTAGACAGGGTAACCCATGGATTCTTCCCCAGGGTGACCGAACGGTTACAGATGATGTGGGTCGAGCCATCGTACTGGGTCACCCAGTTCCTAACGGGACATGGAGATTTTAGCGTGAAGTTCTACTCACCAAATCTAACCCATGAGAGTGAATGTGACTGTGGTGAGGTCAGTTTCTCCAAAACAATGGTATACAAAACTGACCTTGAAACCTGTGGAAATTCAATTGATAACTTTAAAATCGTGAATCGTCGGTCCTCTCGAATTTTGTTGTCCACATCACGAACCAAATCTTCAGAAATCAGAGAAGGTCGGATAGGGAATGGCTCATCATGCACATTAACCCGCCCGTCCTTGAACATTCTCACCCACTTTCGAACTTTACTGTCAGGCATAGCATTATCACCGTAAACTTCACAAATCTGACGGTGAATTTCCGCTGCTGCCAAGTTTTTTGCACTCAAGAATCGAATTACAGATCGTATCTCACAGTCGGCGGGCGATTCAATTTTCTGCAAATGGTGTCTAAACGCGCGCAAACACACTGCGGCGATCGCGCGTCATCCTCACTCTCATTCACAAACGGACCTTATTTAAAAAATACCCCTCGTATATTGTTCCCATTTATTCAACCACCTCATTGCAATTTCGCGATATTATTCAACGTTAGTTTCTTTCCCATAATGGCCATTCAACTTATTTATATTCAGAGGTGAAAGTAGAGAAAATGTCGTACCGGAACGCAATTGATTGAGTGCTTTAAAAAACCAAACACAACAATCGTGTGACGTACACGTTGATGTCGTGTGCAGCGGACGAGTGTTGACTGTGCTTCTACATCCTACCGCCCGCTATCCATTCACGTTAATGTCAATTCGACGTTGCCATTTGATCTTATTACCATTCGATGTGATAGCTATTCGAGGTTATTTTTATTTGGGGTTGTTGCCATTCAATGTTATTGCCATTCAAAATTATAGGCATTTAACATTATTTTTGTCATTATTTTCATTATGTATTGTTTCTATTCATTCATCCACATCATTGCAATTTCAGGATATTATTCAATGTTAGGTTCTTTCCCATAATGGCAATTGAACTTATTTATATTCAGAAGCGAAAGTAGAGAGAATGTCTTACCGGAACGCAATTGGTTGAGTACTTTAAAAATCAAACACAACAATCATGTGACATACACGTTGATGTAGAGTGTTGACTGTGCTTTCAACTCTCACCGCCCGTTATCCATCCATGTTAATGGCAATTCGACGTTGCCATTTGATCTTATTATCATTCGATGATATTGCCATTCGAGGTTATTTTCATTTGGGGTCGTTGCCATTCAATGTTACTGCCATTCGAAATTATAGCCATGTAACATTATTTTTGTCATTATTTTCATTCTATATTGTTTCTATTTATTCGTCCACATCATTGCAATTTCAGGATATTATTCAATGTTAGTTTCTTTCCCATAATGGCAATTGAACTAATTTATATTCAGAAGCGAAAGTAGAGAGAATGTCTTACCGGAACGCAATTGGTTGAGTACTTTAAAACCCAAACACAATAATCGTGTGACATACACGTTGATGTCGAGTGTTGACTGTGCTTCTAACTCTCACCGTCCGTTATCCATCCACATTAATGGCAATTCAACGTTGCCATTTGATCTTATTACCATTTGATGTGATTGCTATTCGAGGTTATTTTCATTGGGGGTCGCTGCCATTCGAAATTATAGCCAATTAACATTTTTTTGTCATTATTTTCATTCCATATTGTTTCCATTATTCGTACTTTAAAAAACCAAACACAACAATCGTGTGACGTACAAGTTGATATCGTGTGCAGCGGACGAGTGTTGGCCGTGCTCCTACCTCCCGTCGCCCGCTATCCATCGTTAGACGGGTAGATAAAGAGCACAGATTTCAGTAAGAATAATTTTGTGTTCATTCTGATTCAATTTTTTTGTTTACGAAGAATAAACTATTATTTTTCTTTATTGCCTGATGATTTTAAGCCGCAACTGAATTACATTTCCGAAGGTTTTACCGCAACAGCGCTTCGGGGAGTTCCGACTTACCTTCACTCCTCCTGTTTAAAATTAGTGGTATTCTAATTCCAATATTTACCAAACCGGAATTAAGTATTTTAAACATATTTGCAATTTACATTATTATTCACACTCAAAGATTAATCCATTCCATAAAGAATCACTACGTTTCTTTTTTTAATTTGGAGTATTAAGGTTTTATATTAGTATTTTACTAGTTTTTAAATACTGAAACAGAATAATCGGAAAATACCATTTATGTCAAATGTTATAGTTTATTTCGATACTTTTATTTTATATTAATATATCAGCAGTTGTAAAAATACCAATACATTTTGCTCTAAATGGTAAGTATTTTATTAATGAGATTGTTTTTCTCCGCAAAAGCCATGTGAATTTTCAAAAATTTTACGACGTTATTTTACTATTTATAAAAATAACGTGTAACGTAACTATAGAGCTATTCGTCAATGTGTAATGAAATAAATTTTAATGGTTTTAGAATTAAATGAGGCAAATTAAGAAAAGACGGGGTTGGGATGGCTCAGTGGTAAGAGAGCCACACTTTGGTTGCAATAGTTCAAAGGTTTACCGGTTCGAATTATTCCAGGTGTCAGAAAATTTTGCTAATTCCCTGGATGGTTGGTACTGTCCATTCGCCGCTGGGGATCAAATTAATGGCACTCATCATGTTACGGTCGCACTAGCAAGGTAATAAGACCATACGCAAAAACACGCCATACATTAGGCAGGTTACGCATGGTTACGCAGCAAAATGGTAACTCCTCGAGTCGGGCGCATACCAGCTGTCGACACTGCGTAAGCGGTACAAATGAAAATCCAATAATGAAAAATAAATTAAGGAAGAATAATTCTTAGGAAAAGTATAAATTATAATCCGGGTGATAACTCGGATATATTTCATATCAATTTATTCGGCCGCAAAGTAGAAAATTTGTAGAAATGAAAATATAAATTCTAACGGTATGAAAAAATGTAATGAAGCTTTATATCAATCTAATCAGCGTACAAGACTGTTCCACTTGGTCTAGTTATTAACATTAAACACTGTTAGCTAGAAAGTAACATGAGATTAATTTAAAATATTTCGCTATTATCTTACACTACATAAAACTAAGAGGACTGGACAAGGCACGATAAAACAAAACGCGATTAAGATCGATAATCGCGAACACAAACATGTTATCCCTAGTTGGTGGTAGTGAGAGGGAGCGATAATCAAAAGTAGGGGGTATGAGAACAAAAAGAGAAATAGGAAAAAGTTGATTTATTTTAATCTTAGATACATTAATCAATACCATTTTAAAATAATGCAATGGCTTTGAGCAACCACAAAACAGTTTTTAAGTTGTCACACAGAAAGAAAATAGGAAAAGGAGAGGGGAGTGTAGTATTGAACGAATAAATATCAGCAAAGATGTGTTCATAGAAGGGTGGAATATTAAGTAATGAGGGTAGTGGTAGGGTTATGAAACAAATAATTGATCAAGGTTTTAGGAAGACAAAGGAAACCAAAATCTCTCAAAATACAACCGTGTTTTCGATCGAAGCAATAGCATGAAGTAAAACATCTGTATATTTATATATCATTTACAAAAAATAAGCAAAAACTGCCATAAAACTTGTAACTTGCGGTTTTCTTCAGTGTATTCATCTTACAGAATCACCTTTATCAGCAACCAATTTTTATAAGTACATTTACATAATATACAAAATAATATTTAATTTGCGTTAAAAACGTTTAAACAATGGTGACGTGCCTGATAACATCGAGTTACATCGCACTTCCGAAGAGCAGACGAACAAAATAAATAATGAAGACGAAAAACAAGTACGATCCAGGCTAACAGTGCGGGATGTGATTTAAAAATTAACTCATCAAAACTGTTCGTGTAGCTAATCTTATCATGTGAACAAGACTCTACATTAAAGCAACCAAGCACGGTTGAATGAACTGTAGATAACCCACAGGAGCAAACCACGCCTTCGTGATCAAAAACGGATATCAAAAGGGGCCATAACTTGACCAAAAACTACACATATCAAAACTATTTAAAAAACTTTAAAATCTTCTACTATAACTATTTTTCGATCTACGCTTTTCGCTTTTATTTTCGAAACTCGCTGTGTTCACACAAGAGCTGCTTCGACGTATGAGCTTAACTGACAACTTACGCTTAATGCAACACTAAATTGTACGCCTTTTGCAAAATTTACGCCTTATATATTTTGATAAACGTCTGTATGTTGTATAAAACTGTCGTGTCAACGTTTAAAGCTAGAAACATTAACCGAAAGTGCAACAGCCCAATGTGTCTAAACCGAAGTGATGCTGTAACGTGTAATTGGACAGCACAATGGGCCATTCATCTTCACCACGCAAAAATGGTAAAGAAAAAGCGGACGAACCTGATCGATTAACGGAAGTGGCGCAATCTTGATTGTATCGCTTGATATATTTAGCTAAAGTTCGAAATAAAGAATTGAAATGAAGTCATAAAACACTATGATAGAGCAGAGACTTCGTGCTTAAGAGCAGATCCAATGGCATCTATTTGTTGCAGTTTAGGGGTTTGAATACCGAAACCTGTTCGGTAGATGGAAGCATTTAAGTTATTTGAAATACCAACCTTAACACTGACATACCAGTTATAACTTCCACTTCTATAAACCCCAAAAAACACCTTCAATATTTTGCTGTAGCATTAAAGATTTAACTGAAAGAAGAAGAAAGTAGAGAGGGATGTTTCAGTGGTAGTATTCAACCATAATCACAGAAGAAAGGAAGAAAAGAAGAAAAGGTAAAATTTAACAATTCCAATCTTACCATGAATCATCAACCTTAACATTATCCCATGACAATTCTTGAACTGACCGAAACATCCCCAAAAATGTACCCTATGAAGATCCAACAGTACAAATGTTTCAAGAACCTGACTTAAATCATTTTTTGAATGGTTTTGATGTAACATCAACTCACCAACATACGTCAAATCAATTCTGACCTGCCAACTAAGAAAGATTAGCAATCAGGGATTAACCGAATGGAAATTATTGCAACTTTACGAAACTTATGCATTCCTCAAGAAAACCTCCCTAAGAAGATTTTTGGTTCGACCTTAGCTCTTTATATTTTATCGGCGGTCCCTTTTAATTTCCTCCAAGAAACGGACGAAATACCACGATGGAATTCCTCGTCGTAACTGCATGAGCACCGCAGTCTCAGCAAGTATGCAGGCGGCGCTACTAATCAGGGAGAAGCAGCGTCTTCGGCGCAAGAAATTCCGCAAGGGTCGCTCAGAGCTACCCAGCAACGTGGCCACGAGAGAAATCGCACCTTTCCCTAGGTATCCCCCGGGATTCTGGGTACGTATAGGCGACTTTACGAGTTTAATGTGGACAAATGCTCGGATTCGGAAGCGTGTCCGACATTTATTGTCCACCAAACTGAGATCTACTTCGGAAAGTGAAGAGATCGCCGACTATTTTTGTTCAGACCGAACTTGAATGTAATAATGTGGATTTGGTTGTTTTTTCCCTACATTTCAGAGCCCATACTTCCAAAATATGTTAGTTATTGGAAATTTTAATCTATATATTTCGTTTCGTATGACTAAAAGTTTTAGTATCATTTTTTCTTTGTTTGCCACCACGAAGGCTAGAACGAAGGTGAGTTTAAAGAAAATCTTAACCTTCAGTTTCTAATGCGCATACAATAAATTAAAAGGGACATAAATTTTGCGTGCATGCCCTGTGAATTGCCTTATGTTTGTGCTTTACCTCCGTTTTGTGTAATTGCTTGTTGTAAATTGTAATTAAGAAAAATGTAATCTCGCTTTTAGTATTCTCTGCATTTACATGTTTTTTTTATGTAATGAATGTTTGGTGTATGTTCGACGTTGGGGGAGGGATACACTACAGGAATTTTATTTGGTTTCATCATTATAATGGTGACTTCGCCCACACTCTTTAACTAATAGCCTAATCGTGTGCTAAAAAACGAACTTACACAACTAAATGTCAAAGTTATGTTGCATGTCATATCGGCAATTTTAAGTAATGTACAAAACTGTCCTTATGGTATGTATCATTTAGTAAAACTTTAGAGCACAAAATTGTAGATAACGTTGTATCAGCTTAAGGTAAGGGAAGTGAAGCCCATAACACGGAGTGGAAATCAAGAGACGTCACTAGGCAACCCACAAACACCTTTTTCTTTCTGTCGTTGAGAGAATATTTATCCAGTTTGCTCAAACGAACGGAAATAAAATAAATAATAATTCTCAATACAGAAGAGTTTGTAACACATTACAAGAAATCAAAATATAGATGGATTGCTTATACCTGCTCACAAATTAAAATTGATATTAGCTACATATATACAGTACTAATCTTTTTTTATATTCTCTTACTATAAGCATATAACAAATATTCATAAGAAGGTTTTGCTTTAACTTGTCAAGAAAATAATTTACATAATTTAGTTTTGGTCTAGAGTAAACAGTACTTTGAAAAAACTTTCTGTAATTGGTTATCAAAACGGTAACATGGGCGGAGTGATTGTTAACCCATAACAAAAAGACCTCTCCTTAGATGACGTAGTTGATTTTCTAATTATTAATTTCGACTTAGAAAAACGACTTAGTAGTTTTATAAATCACAGACCATTTACTTAACAATAAAAAAATTACATGTTGTCGTGTAAACTACACTAATTAAATTTCTAGTTTTACCTTAGATCATACACATTTACATGGATATGACAACAGATTGTAAAGTGTGTTGTAAAGATATCACAGACAAACTATTTTTGTTCCTTCTCTTCCTAATACCAATAAATCATATCTACCATCTTTCTCTGTACCCCTATGCAATCTACACATGCGCTCACGCGTGTTGTACGGCGGGAAATTTAAATATGTAGTAAATGTAACTAATATAAACCAGTGCAATTATAGCAGTCTTTTAGATCTTGCGACAAAACCATTCTTGCCATTTTTCAAAATTAATTATTTGACACCTCTATAACTGTCTAATAAAGTAAAAAATACAGTAATCTAATATAATGTTTATTTATTTCTAAGGTTTAAATACTCTTCTAAAGTATAGACGGCATTTTCCGTTAAAAAAGTTTTGAACTGTCCATAAAACGTCTTTTCATTTATGATATTTTTAAGATTTCTAGGTAGTTTATTATACAGAGAGGTACAGCAGTATCTTGGAGATTTTTTTGTATAAGCTTAAATTATAGTAACCTATCTGAAGGTTATTACAGGATCTGGTGCTGTAAGTGTGATTATCATTTACAAGAGGGAAGTTCTTAGGGTTCTTTCTTACATACAGGACGCACTTTTGTATAAATATGGATGTTAACGTTAGTATACGATTATTCTGAAAAATTGGTCGGCAATGCTCTCTTGGTGAAAGGTCGAACATCATTCGAATTATTCTTTTTTGAAGTATAAACACTCTACCTACGTCTACGGAAATGAAAACAAACAATTCCTTGATACCGCATTTTCGCACCATTTTAGATTAAAATTAAAAATTTCAATAACACAAAACGTGTCCACATTTGCAGGTTATGCGCTGTTCTTGTGACTTTTCTCACTGACAGTTTAATTTGTGTAATTCTCGCCATACGTCAACAGCAACTGGGCGAGCGCCAATATTGAAAAGGCTACAAGTGAAACAACATTATTGGATGTCATGCAACGGCAAAAGAGACAGATAAAAAAAGTTTGTTGGAATCCTTACAACAGTGACGTACCTAGTTTCTTATGGAGTAGTATTATCCATATAAATGTGTATGATCTAAGAGTTTTACCTACACTTGGGACTACGAATCAACCAATGTGACCGTAAGCATTCATGAAGTCATTAATATGTTTGACATGCATTGGTAGGTTCGCTGCCCCATGTCATGTCTTGACAACTTTCTTTTTGGTTTAGATTAATTCACCAATTGCCCTCCCCCAAATCCGTCACCGATGTATCCTAATACTGCGGTTGCTTGCCTTTTCAATGTTTAACCCGTTCCTTGACTCGTGTTAAACAGCCACATCTTGCGGTTCGTTTGCTTTGTTCGACCGCGTAAATAATAAACGAGGCCGGAATTAGTGATTTTAAGACCACGTGCGTGCGTGCGTGCGTACAGGCGCTAAACGAAGGGTAATTTTGTTTAATAATAAATCAGACAACAGAGCCGGGAAAGAGTGAATGTGGAGCTTTCTCGGGGCTTTTATTGACTTTCGTTGGTCCGATTTGGAGTAACGACCTTTTCAGATAAACTGCAGCGATTAGAACATCAATCTGTTTATATTGTTGGTGATTGGGAAACGTGAATATGTTTCACTTAGAGCATGAAAAAGTTATACAAAAGTATGAAGGAATTGGAAACGGAAATATAGTTTAATCTGAATAGATCGCCTTTTAGTGACTCTCTGGGTTTAAGGGTGGATTTGAAGAAATTATCGCGTCCGTGCTTCTCGCTGGCATTAAGACAAATCCATTGCTATATAATACTTCCAGTTATTCCAGAAAAAGCGATATTTTCGCTATCTACCAGATTATCCCATTTGCAGTAAAACAGGAGCTTAACAAAATAATAGATTTTCCCCTTATACACACTTCGTTTCATATGAAATGCACCACCGGTTAAAAAGAAAGCTACGGGTTTGAAACTTTGCTAAAATAATGTTTCATTATTGCTTATGAAATGATCAGGTTTTCATAAAAAAAGATTAACAATTATAAGAAAACAATAACAACAACGAAAACTAAATTAATAATGTGTAACATCACCATGAACAACAATGCAAGTATTTACTCGTCTTGGCATGCTTTCTATCAAGTGGTTTATGTTCTCCTGGGGTATCTCGTTCCATATAACCTCAAGTTGGTATCTCAGCTCCTCTTAGTTGTTAGGAGCTCTTGGCAATAATATTAGTCGCCGGCCCATCATGTCCCAAAGATGTTCGATCGGCGATAACTCCGGTGATCGTGCAGGCCAGGGCAACATTTGCAATTGTGCTTGTTGGAGGTATGTTCTGGGAATGTTTGAAGTGCATAGACGTGCGATATCCTTTTGGAAAATACCGTTTGGCAACGTCTGCATGAATGGTACTAACACCGGTTCCTGGACATTATGAATATAGCGATGAGCATTTAAAGTGCCTGGGACGAACACAAGAGGTGATCTTCTACCGAAACAAATCGTACCCCAAACCATAACTCGCAAGTGTTAAAGCTGTATGGCGTCTTTCAACAAACTCTAGATTTCGTCTTTCCCCTCGATATCGACGTACCTTCCTACGGCCGTTAATTGCCCGATAACAAAATCTTGATTCGTCACTGAAGACAATGTCTTTCCATTGCTGATTGCAATGCTGCCGCTCTTGACACCAAGCAACCGTAACAGCCTTGTGATGTGCAGTTAAAGGGAGCCGTTGGAATGAACGGTAGGATCGCAGCCCAAAAGAAGAGGTTCTTCTGTAAATTGTTGCCATTAAAGAGCTCGCATCCAGTCTACAGCAACAGACTTGGTTGTTTGAAAGCGGTCTCGTGTAGCCATTCTTCGAAGAAGTCGATCATCACGAATATTGCTTCTACGTGGAGGTCTACCAGCTGGACAATATCGCTGAATGCCTTCTTCTGACCAAGCAGACCATATTCGTGCAACTGTAGTGTGGTCCCGGTTTACCCTTCTACCAATTTCACGAAAAGAAAGTCCAGCTTCTTTCATGCCAATAATTCGACCGCTATCAAAATCGGAAATATGGTTAAAATTTCTACGTTCTGGAGGGATTTTAAAACATTAATTTTGTCACAAAATGTAACAAAATCTTGAAACAACTAATTAATGTTTACTAGATATTGTTTTGTTTGTAAGCAACAAGTTGATGAGAGACAGTAGACGAACACCACAACCACTGGATTTTTTTAATGGATGTATTGATCATTTCATACGTAATAATAAAACATTCTTTTAGCAAATTTTCAAACACGTAGCTTTATTTAATGGGTGGTGCATTTCATATGAAACTAAGTCGGACAAATATGAAACGGGATTGGCACTACTGCGGACGCTATAAGAAACTGACTGTTTCCAAATCATATCCAAATTGTAGCTGGAACTTTCGTCTACACATAGCTACAACGGCATCCTGTCAGAACTTGCCTGGTAGGCTGTGAATGCGAATGAACAAGTTAGTGCAGCCGTCACATGTGACACAAGTCAAACATGGAGCAGAGAGCGAACATTAGGTTTTGTTTCAAATTGGGGAAAACGGCCACGGAGGCATTCGAGAGGTTGAAAACTGTGTACGGCGATGAGGCCATGTCCCGTACTTGCGTTTTCGAGTGGTTTGCCAGATTTCGTGAAGGGCGGCAGGATGTTTACAATGATCAGAAGCCGGGTCGTCCGATCACAACGAGAAACCCCGTAACGATCGAAAAATTCCGACAACTTGTGGCGGCTGATCTACGACTGACACTGAGAATGATGGAGCAGGAGCTGAGTATTAGCCGTGAAACAATTAGAACCATTTTGGAGAAGGATTTGAAGAAAAGGAAGGTCTGTGCCCAATTTCTCCCGCACAATTTGACCTCTGAGCAAAAAGCGCATCGAGTGGACAACTCCCGCGACTTCATTGCAACAGCCAACAGTGACGCAAATTTTCTGGATTCAGTTGTTACTGGTGACGAGTCGGGGTGCTTCCAGTACGATCGAGAAAGCAAAAGACAAATCATGGAATGGCGATCGAAGACTTCTCCCAGGACAAAGGAAGTCCGTCTCCAAAAATCGATAGTGAAGACCATGCTGATCACTTTCTTCGACAGTCAAGGCATCATTCACAAAGAATTTGTGCCACCGGGTGTCACCGTCACTAGCCTGTACTACAAGGGTGTCATGATGCGTTTCCTAAAACGCATTCGACGTGTGCGACCGCATTTGGCAGCCTCCGGCAAGTGGCACCTTTTACACAACAATGCCCCTGTGCATTCTGCCTTGATTGTGCAGCGACGATTGGCGACAAGAAATGTCCCAGTCTTAGAACATCCTCCCTATTCGCCGGATCTGTCTCCAGCGGATTTCATGCTGTTTCCTCAGCTGGAATTGACCCTCAAGGGAAGGCGCTTTGACGACGTGCAAGACATTCAACGGAATGTTACCGCCGAACTAAACGCACTTCCTCGCGACAAGTTTAAGCAGGCTTTCCGCGACTTGCATCGTCGATGTCAACGGTGCGTAGAAGTCGAGGGAGATTACTTCGAAGGACGCTAGAGGTATTTTCACCTATGGCTTTCTCACATGCTTTGTATTTGATCAATCCCGTTATACATTTGTCCGACCTCGTATAAATATATATATATATATATATACGAGGGCAGCCTTTTAACTTTTTCCAAAAACTAGGAAAGAAAAAAAAATTTAATGGAACAAACTGTTTTATTGCTTTTCAAAATATTCGCCTTTAAGATTTATGCACTTTTGCATGCGTTGAAACCAATTCTCGAAACATTTTTTCCACTTTGAAGTTGGTATCTCAAAATCATGGTTTTTGAAAGCTTCAGCAGCTTCTTGAGGTCATGAAAATCGCTGTTTTTATGTTTTCCCCTTCAAATAATCAACTGTTTGACGTGATGTGTGCGACGTTTTCGGTTGTTTTTCCTGATTTCGTCGATGACTTCTGGCAGACAAATTGTTGTATACCATTCTGCTTTAACTGTTCTTCGATCCTCTAAAAGAATGGTTGCGACATGTCCAGTAGAACCAAAGAAACAATCATTTTCTTGGAAGTGCTTCATGAACGAACAACTTTTGTGGGATTTGGTTCATCTTGGAATACCCAAACAGTGGATTGTTGCTTAGTTTCCGGTTCATACAAATATATCCATGTTTCGTCACCTGTTACGATGTTGTATACGGATTTTTCAGTTCCTCGGCCACCTTTTTCGAGCTTCGGTCAAATTATGGGGAATCCATCGGGAACAGATCTTTTTGACAGCTAAATGTTCATGCAAAATCGAATGTACTGCCTAAGGATGCCTCTATCTCACTGTAACTCACATGCCCATCTTCTTCAATCACGTTGCGCACAACATCGATGTCTTTTGGAATAAGAACCGATTTTGGTCGACATTCACGAAATTCATCACTGACGGACGCACGACCACGACGAAATTTTGCAAATCAATTGTAAACAGTCTTTTCCAATGGTGCTTCAATACCAAAAGTTGAACGAAGCGATTCTAGGCTTTGTCGCTGAGTTAGGCCTTTACTAAAATTGTAAAAAATCCAACGAAAACCTTCATTAGAAATTTCCATTTTTTCACAGAATTGCTTTTTTTCAACGTTTACTGTAAACAAACTACTAGGTCAATTTCTAAGCTGCCACAGTTTTCACAATAACAAATGACAAACTTTACGAAAATAGTAATGACACATCTCAAAAGGGCCACCTGATAGTCGTTTGTTTTAATTTAAATTATTATAATTTAAAAAGCTGCCCTCGTATAAGAGTCCTCAAGAAACCATATTTTATCATGGAAAAATTATTTCAGTGACACTTTTATTTTTTCCATATCACAATTATTATCATGTTTTCCATAATTTTTCATGACATTTTTCGTCCACTTGAAATATTGGCATCACTAGACTGAAGAGTATCCACAAAAATATAAATCTACAGCAATGTTTACCACAATTATACTAAACCACAATAAAACAAAGCGTATCTCATCCATTGAATTAACGTAGCTATACCTTAACTCCCCATTTTCTCATTTCCCCTCGCCAAAAGTCCCTTCAGTAGCTTTATTTTTCGTTTTCTCAACCCGTTTGCCGTTATCTTTTTATTTATTAGTCTTTCCATTCTAGGCGTTGTACATTAGGCCTCTACAATTTTTCTAGGCATCATAACAAAATCACCTCCTAAAGCGACTTTGTTATTGAGTGGTATTTCCAGAAAAATTATCTAGCTAAAAATAAACGCCTGTAGTAAACAAACAAAAGTATTCGTCCAAAAATGCTCATGTGCTGTCGAATTTAAAACACAACAGCAAGCAATAACGTTTACGGAGTTGTTTCATGAATTACTATCCTTCGCCTGAAAATGGATCTTGGGTCTGAAATACGGAGTGCATATAGTGGGTCTGCGAGGTAATTCCACAAATCTTGCTATCGTGCTATAAATCGAGTGTCCTGGAAACGGGGCTCCGCGTTGCCAGGGAAGCACCGATCCGCATCCCCCTTACAGCTGATGCCCTCACGATACCTGTTGAAGCTCCTTGTTTCGTGCTTTCGAAGTTACATACCTAAAAACAGACTGAAGTTAAAGATGCGAACACTGGTAGCACTTTATAATATTGTGAAAATAACGAACAAATATTTTATAAAGAAATTACTAGAAGCTTCTTATCAATAATTGATCTTTCAAAAAACTAAAAATTTGTATCAATTCATTCAAACAAATTAACACACTCATATCGGAACCCCTATACATGAAATCGATTGTACTCAGTTTTAGAAGTATGAAAACAAGAGGAGGTCGTTTAATCTTCAAGGTTTACAAGAGAAACGTTTGCCTTTAACTTCCGTATTAACATACCTTTATATGTAATACAGAGAAAGACACAAAAGCGAGGTTTTTACAATTGTACTAAATTTTGTTCACACACATCCTTTTGTTCCCGTCAAGCTGAAACAACGTTTTCCCGTCTTTCATGTTCTCCCTTTGTACACGAAAGCGAATTCTAAATGTAAATTAGAAACCAACGGTCTTGTTACAGAGAAAACTGGGCGAATTAAGACCTGGAGTCACACATATTGAAAAATTTTTTGAAATCATATATTGTTTTAAATTAATCACTTAATTAGGGTTGTTGCTCACCAAAAAAATTACGTTTTCCAAACGAAGTTCGTGAGCTTCCTTTCAGCCAAATAAAATAACGCAGAATAGCAGATTGCCCGGAAAACAGATTGCGTTTCACACGACAGGTCACGTGGCGTTTCATCTGTCTCTCTTAAACGCCATTTCTGTAATACTTCGGACTTTATTGACCTAGACCGGAATACATGAATGTGAATTATGTTTATAAAGCAAAAAAGAAAGAGAAGAACTGGTGTTCCAGTTAATGCAAATTGCTATTGAATCGAGCTACGGAGAATTCTTTCATGCCTGCAGCGGCCAAGCTGACCATGTCGGTAAAACGACAACTCACTTGGAAAAATCTTTTACAACGGAAAGTGCTAGAACCTAATGTTACTTTTATTGCAAAGATTAAACCAAACACGGCATGTGGGGCCCCTTTGGGGGAAATGACCATTCTTTGAAATTGGTGTATTTGTTTCGTCGAAAATTGTTTGCCTTAACCTCTAATGCTGTATCCCCGCAATAGGAAGCTATAAAGCTGGAGAATGTTGGCTAGAACATTCTATATAGTGTTTCATACTTGTGTTACATATACAAGGAATTTTTCTTTTCAGTATAAATTGTACATGTCTATGTATACTTATAAAAAGAACGCATCAACTAACTATACAGAAAACTAAATTTTTCGAATTTCAATATTTGTAAGACAAACAAAAGCATACTGTGGCCAAAACAATCAAATTAATTCAAAATTAAACAATAAAATTAATCTTTAATTAGTGTCTTCTTGACGAACAACTGGAAATTCTAATGTGGTA